>CAUYON010168345.1:0-31819 GCA_963573935.1 Arctocebus calabarensis
ACATTCTACCTTGGGATATTATTTGTGTATGGTTCATTTTTCTCTTAGAAGCCAGTGCTTCTTAATTTTTTGTCTCAGGACCTTTTTTTTTTTTGAGACAGAGCCTCAAGCTGTCACCCTGGGTAGAGTACTGTGGCATCACAGCTCACAGCAACCTCCAATTCCTGGGCTCAAGCGGG
Source organism: Arctocebus calabarensis (assembly GCA_963573935.1). Classification (NCBI taxonomy): domain Eukaryota; kingdom Metazoa; phylum Chordata; class Mammalia; order Primates; family Lorisidae; genus Arctocebus; species Arctocebus calabarensis. Next base: position 180 of record CAUYON010168345.1, read on the forward strand.
TCTCTTGCCTCTGCCTCCCAAGTAGCTGGGACTGCAGGCACCTGTCACAACGCCTGGCCATTTTTTGGTTGCAGCTGTCGTTGTTTAGCGTGTCCGGGCTGGATTCGAACCCGCCAGCTCAGATGTATGTGGCCAGCGCATTAGCCCACTGAGCCACAGGCACCGGGCCAGGACCTTTTTTTTTAATCTTAAAATTACTGAGAATTCCCAAAAGCTTTTGTTTATGTGTTAATAACTTTTAATATTCACTGTAATAGAAATTAAGACTGAGAAAATCTTATGTTTATTAATTTAAAATAACAATAGTAGACATACTACCTGTTAAAAAGATTTTTTTTTTTGAGAAAGAGTCTCATGTTGTCTCAGTAGAGTGCAGTGGCATCATAGCTCATAGCAACCTTAAACTCTTGGGCTCAAGCGATTCTCTTGCCTCCGTCTCCCAGGTAGCTGGGACTATAGGTACCTGCCACAATGCCTGGTGATTTTTTATTTATTTATTTTTTATTTTGAGACAGAGTCTGTGTCGCGCTTGGTAGAGTGCTTTGGCATCACAGCTCACAGCAACCTCAAAGTCTTTGGCTTAAGGGATTCTCTTGCCTAAGCCTTCCAAGTAGCTGGGACTACAAGTGCTCACCAAAATGCCTGGCTATTTTTTGTTGCAATTGTCCTTGTTTAGCTGGCCCAGGCCAGGTATGAACTAGCCACCCTCAGTGTATATGGCTGGTGCCATAGCCACTGTGCCATGGGTGCCATGCCACCTGGCAATTTTTAGAAATGGAGTCTTGCTCTGGCTCAGGCTGGTCTTGAACTCATGAGCTCAAACAAATCCACCCTTCTTGGCCTCCTAGAGGCCACCCTCCTATAATCCTCCTAGGATTATAGGCATGAGCCACAGAGCCCAGCCTTTTATTTTATTTTATTTTTTGAGACCGAGTTTCATTTTGTCACCCTTGGTAGAGTACTACGGTCTCATAGCTCACAGCAACCTCACTACTCTTGGGCTTAAGCGATTCTCTTGCCTCAGCCTCCCAAGTAGCTGAGGCTACAGGCCCAGCTATATTTTTTTGGAGACGAAGTCTCACACTTGCTCAGGCTGATCTCAGACCTGTGAGCTTATACAATCCACCCACCTTGGCCTACCAGAGTGCTAAAGATACAGGTGTGAGCCACCGCACCAGTAAGTAAGAATGAACTTACTTTCTTTCTTTTTTTTTTTTTTTTGAGACAGAGCTTCAATCTGTCACCCCTGGATAGAGTGCTGTGGCATCACAGCTCACAGCACCCTCCAATTCCTGGGCTCAAGCGAGTCTTGTGCCTCCGCCTCCCAAGTAGCTGGGACTACAGGCGCCTGCCACAACACCTGGCCATTTTTTGGTTGCAGCTGTCATTGTTGTTTGGCAGGCCCGGGCTGGATTTGAACCCGCCAGCTCAGGTGTACGTGGCTGGTGCCTTAGCCTGTTGAGCCACAGGCGCCGAGCCTTCCTATGAACTTTCTTATATTAATGTGCTTAATTGTTTTTCATAAAATTGAGTGAGACTATAGTAGAACACTTAGGAACATCCTAGAATATTTTTGACTCTTCCTCAGAAACTTGATTTTTGGGGAGAAACCTGTTCACCATTTCCTTGGATTTCTCTACCTGGTTACACCATAACATACCATAAGATGATGAACTGAAACCATCTGATAGCCAGGACTGGCTAGGAGCCATTTTAAATCACCAAGCTGGAAAATACTGGTCAGAAATTAATCTTATTTTTATGACATCCTTAAGACTATAAATACCTTCAAAACTGACCAAAGTAAAAATCTGCTTTCAAACAGAGTTGTAAGTGGAAATGTAGAAAAGGGATATGTTCAAAATAATATATGTGTTAAATTTACTGGATAGATTTAATTTTGAGCTCTGTGTGTGAGGCACAAACTAGGAATGTTTGCTACAGATATTTTGTGAAATAATAGATTTCAGATTGCTATTTGATTACAGAATTTGTACACAACTGCCCACCTTCAGAACTCCTGCTTTAAATTTTCCAAATAATTTTTGCAGTTATCTTTGAATCTTTCAGTACTGTATCTCATTTAAGAATGTTAAGGATTAAGTTTTACTGTTTTTTTGGTATGACTCTAATGGATGCTACTTCTTAAAGTTTTTGAAATACTTCAGGCATAAAAAAGGATACAGAGCAATGTAACAAATACCACATACCTCCTACTCAGTTTAAGTAATAAAATATCACAGCCATTGTGGAAGCCTTCTGGGTATTCCTTCCTTCCCTCTGTGGCCATTGCTGTGAATTTGGTAATTATCACTCATTTTTACAATCCTTCCTTATATGTGTATGTATCCTCAGGACAAAAAAATACAAACTTTGTATAAGAGGTTAAACTTTATTGATACATATAGCTTACTCATTTTAAATGTTGTAGAATATCAGATATAATGGAAAGGGAAAGTTAACACATGTTTTTTGTAGGGTATTTAAAAAAGTATTAAAAAATAGAAACATTTCTAACCCAACCCTCTAGAGAACCACAGTTAATATTTCGGTTTTTTCCTTCGTTTCCTCCCTTCCCACTTTTGTGTACCTATTTTTTGGTATTCTCTAATATAAAAGAGATTCAGAGTTTAATAGATTACATCAAATTGCAAAACATCTACATAAAAGCTAAGATCTCATTTTAGTTGATTCTTAGTTGAAAAGGGAAAAAAATGAATGAGCATGGCTTATCATATACCTGGTAAATTTATTACATATGCCAGATATTAAATATTAAGATATATATATATATATATATTTTTTTTTTTTTTTGAGACAGAGTCTCACTATGTTGCCTTGGTAGAGTGCTGTGGCATCACAGCTCACAGCAACTTCAAACTCATGGGCTCAAGTGATTCTCTTGCCTCAGCCTCCCAAGTAGCTGGGACTACAGGTGCCTGCCACAACACCCAGCTATTTTTTCTTACAGTTGGTTAGTTGGCCTAGGCTGGGTTCGAACCCGCCACCTTCAGTGCATGTGGCTAGTGCCATAGCTTCTGTGCTACAGGCGCTGAGCCAAGGTATATTTTTTAGTGTGGAAACACTATATAAGTGGCATCTGGGAAGAATTAGGATGTATTGTTCAGTGTGGTTTTTTTTTTTTTTGAGACAGAGCCTCAAGCTGTCACCCTGGATAGAGTGCTGTGACATCACAGCTCACAGCAACCTTCAATTCCTGGGCTCAAGCAAGTCTCCTGCCTCCGCCTCCCAAGTAGCTGGGACTACAGACGCCCACCACAACGCCCGGCCATTTTTTGGTTGCAGCTGCCGTTGTTGTTTGGCGAGCCCGGGTTGGTTTCGAACCCGCCAGCTCAGGTGTAGGTGGCTGGTGCCCCAGCCCATTGAGCCACAGGTGCCAAGCCTGTTCAGTGTGTTTTAAAATTTAAATTTAAATGAGAGATTTTAAAGGGAGTGCTAGCTCTTTTTTCCATTTTTTTTTTCTTTTCTTTTCTTTTCTTTCTTTTTTGAGACAGTGTGTGGCCCTGGGTAGAGTGTCTTGGCATCATAGCTCACAGCAACCTCAAAACTTTTAGGCTCAAGCAATCATCTTGCCTTAGCCTCCTGAGTAGCTGGTACTTTAGACGTTCACTACAATGCCCAGATAGTTTTTCTATTTTTAGTAGAGATGGTTCTTGCTCTTGATAAGGCTAGTCTTGAACTCCTGAGGTCAGGTCGTCTACCCACCAGAGTGCTAGGATTACAGGTATGAGCCGCCTGGCAGATGGTACCTCTTTTTTTTTTTTTTTTTTTTGAGACCATCTCACTGTGTCACCCTTGGTAGAGTGCTGTGGCGTTACAGCTCACAGCAACCTCCAACTCTTGGGCTTAAGCGATTCTCTTGCCTTAGCCTCCCAAGTAACTGGGACTACAGGTGCCCTCCACAATGCCTGGCTATTTTTGGTTGCAGTTGTCATGGTGGTTTTAGCTGGCCCAGGCTGGGTTCAAACCTGCCAGCCTCAGTGTATGTGGCTGGTGCCACAACCACTGTGCTGTGGGTGCTGAAACAGATGCTACCTATTTAAACATTAAGTAATGTTTTGGTTTTTGACCATCCACTACTGGTCACTGTGCTGATTAGCTAGAATGCTATGTACTACTTACAATTTTATCTTTTCTTGGTAGCTCAGTGTCACTGTGGAAAGCACTGATTACTGAACTGTATTGGATTTCTTTTGTCCTAAGTGCCTTTGAACTCTTACGTACTTTTTAGTTAGATCTTTATTAGCATACTGTGCCACTTCCGGGAGGGAGCAGCAGGAAGAGCAGCATATGCAATTTGAGACAAGTGCCATTTTAGGCTACTGCTTACAAACAAAAGCTCCACCAACCATGGTTTAATGTGAAGAAGATACAGTCCAAGGCATTTCTCTCACCTTGGTGGGAAAGCTCCCCAGCAACATAGTCTCTTCACTGGATGAAGCTGACCCACCCTCCTGATTTCTGTCTCTTCCTTTATGTTCAATTGTATTCAGTACTATATAACTATAGAATTATCAACTGTAAATGATGTATAATTTATATGTAAACTGTGATTTGGAATAAATATATTTTACATAAACTAAAATATAGCTACATATTACATACCTATGTAAACTATATCACTATACAAATATTCAGCATTATGTAACTACAGGTTTGTATGTTGACTTAGATTGGAAGAGTGCCTGACTGTACCTGAAAATCTCTGTATGTCACTTTTACCATGATTTCTTATGGAAATCTGAATTTTTTACATATGTATTTTTAAAATTGTTAATATATTTATTTTTAGAGCAGTTTTAGATTTATAGAAAAATTGAATGAAAAGCATAGAGTTACTGTATACTTCCCTGTGCCCAGTTTCCCTCATTAACATGTTGCTTTAGTATGGTGGCTTTGTTAGAATTGGTTAACTGGGCTCGGTGCCTGTGGCTCAGCGGGCTAAGGCGCCAGCCATGTAAACCTGAGCTGGCGGGTTCGAATCCAGCCTGGGCCCACCAACCAACAATGACGACTGCAACCCAAACAAAAAATAGCCAGGCGTTGTGGCGGGCGCCTGTAGTCCCAGCTACTTGGGAGGCAGAGGCAGGAGACTCGCTTGAGCCCAGGAATTGGAGGTTGCTGTGAGCTGTAATGCCACGACACTCTACCCTGGGCAACAGCTTGAGGCTCTGTCTCAAAAAAAAAAAAAAGAAACCTAAAGTTCAGTATTTCTTTTTTTTTTTTTTTTTTTTTTGAGACAGTCTCACTATGTCACCCTCAGTAAAGTGCCATGGCCTCACAGCTCACAGCAACCTCAAACTCTTGGGCTTAAGCGATTCTTTTGCCTCAGCCTCCCAAGTAGCTGGGACTACAGGACTACAGGCACCACCACAATGCCTGCCTATTTTGTTGTTCTTGTTGTCATTGTTGCATAGCAGGACAGGGCCAGGTTCACCTACCAGCCCCAGTACACATGGTGGGCGCCCTAACCACCGACCTATGGGCGTCAAACCTCAGTATTTCTTTATAGGTATTTGTCTTCAGATTCTAGGTATGTGGTCAAAATTATTTGTTTAAAAGTTATTCATTTGAAACAGGTGGATTTGTGTGTTTAGATTTCATCTTAAAGGTTTTCCCCCAGTCTTGATTTTTCTTTTTTTTTTTTTTTTTTCTGCAGTTTTTGGCCAGGGCTGGGTTTGAACCTACCACCTCCAACATATGGGGCCAGCGCCCTACTCCTTTGAGCCAAAGGTTCTGCCCTTGATTTTATTTTTTTATATGTAAAACATTACTACAGTTTAATACTGTCACTTCCCCATCTCTTACAACCTATACCCACTTACCCATTATTAGTATAATTATTTCCTGATTTATTATTCATGTGTGTTTGCATTTCTATCATTCAACATCTTACATGGAAACTAATATAGTACAGACATTCTTTTGTGCTTTGAGTTTTTACATTTATTTTTTGATTTTTTTTTTTTTTTTTATAGAGACAAAATCTCACTCTATCACCCTCAGTAGAGTGCTGTGGCATCACACAGCTCACAGCAACCTCCAACTCCTGGGCTTAGGCAATTCTCTTGCCTCAGCCTCCCGAGTAGCTGGGACTACAGGCGCCTGCCACAACACCCGGCTGTTGATGCAGTTTGGCCAGGGCCGGGTTTGAACCCGCCACCCTTGGTATATGGGGCTGGCGCCCTACTTGCTGAGCCACAGGCATCGCCCTATTTTTTGATTTTTCGCATGAGGAAGTCTTCCCATGGAGACCAGAAAACCTGCTAGACAAATTCTAAAAGAGCTGTAGCACTGAGTTTTTCACTTTCAAAAAGTGAAAAACATATGGGACATCACTCCGTATCAGTACATATGGGACATCACTCCATATCAATTCACAGAGATCTTCATTCTTTTTTACTTCTGTATAGTTCTCTATTGTGCAATGTACCAAAGTTTTTTCAACAACCTCCTACATGTAGGTTATGCTATTTTAAAATTTGCATTTAGGTTGTTTAGAATAACTTACAATTACAAATGTTGATGTAATGGTAGTAACCTTGTACATCTATAATTTGGTATGGTGGGAAATACATCTTCAGGGTAAACTGCTAAAAATAGGATTACTGGGTTAAATTTTAAATGCTTATTTAATTCATTCTAGATAATTCCAGATTCCCTACCAGCAATGTATGAGAACTTCTGCTTCTCCAGATTTGACAATGAAAAGTGATATCAAACTTTTTATTTTTGACCAATCTTACATGAGAAATAACTCAATATAATTTCAATTTGTATTTCTACCAGTATGAGTGAAGTTTTTCCATATGTTTAATGTCCATTTAAAACCTGTTTTGTGAGCTACAAATTCATGTTTTTCTACTTTTCTATCAACTTCACTCTTTATGGTGTATATTAATACTTTATTTGCGATAAAGGCAGTCCCCAAGTTACAAACATCTGACAAATGACTCACACTTACAAATGGGGGCTATTACAGGTAATAGGTAAGTGTACCTGTTCAAACTTACATACAAATTCAACTTAAGAACAAACCTACAGAACTTACCTTGTTCATAATCTAGGGACTGCCTGTACATGTTGCAAATGTTTTCTCCCAGTTTATTGGTTATCTTTTGACTTTGTAGTTTTTGCTATGAAGAGTGGGATTTGTAAATTTTTACATAGTCAGCTTTATGAACCTTATCTTTTAATGAAACTAAATTTTGAGTCACAGTACAAAAGCTTTTTTTTTTAACCTTCCTCTACAGTTTTAGAGGAATTCCACCTGTGCTTTCTTATAGTGCTTGCATAGCTTCATTACTGACCATATTTAGTTCTCTGACCTATTTGTAATTTATTTTTGTATATGATATAAAATAATGGATGTACCTTTGTATTTTCCTCAACAGGTAACCAACTGTCCCAGCACCATTTATTAAAAAGCTCATCTCTGCCCCTGCGATTTGAAAAAATACCTTTCTCTCATACAGTCATGTGCCACATGACAATGTTTCGGTCAATGATGGACCGCAGTGGCCCCATAAGATTATAATACAGTGTTTTCTGCTATACCTTTCCTGTTTTGGTATACAAATACTTACCACTGTGTTATAACTACTTGCAGTATTAAGGACTGTAACATGCTACAGAGGCTTGTAACTTAGAAGCAAGAGGCTATACCACAAAGCCTAGCTATGCAATGAGCAAAACCATCCAGGTTTGTGTGAGTGCACTCCATGGTTCACACCACCAAACAACCTGATAACACCTTTCTCAGAGGGTGTATCCATTGGTAAGCAATACACAACTGTTTTAAAATTTTCTATGTACTTGAGTCTACTCCTGGCCTTTCCATTCTATTCCACTGGTCTATTTATGCACCTGTACACACTGTTTTAACTATAGCCTCCTTTAATATAAGACATGGCTTATCCATGTCTTATAAGCTCTTAAGAGCTTTTCTTTGGCAGTATATTCCTAGCTGTTCTTGCACTTTTTTTTTCTCCATGTGAACTTCTGTATAAACTTACCTAGTTTTATTTTTAAGTACTGCCTTACAATTTATAAACTAACTTTGGGAGAAATGACATTTATATAATGTCAACTCGATAACCAGGAACAGGGGATGTCTCTCCATTCGTTCAAATCTACTTTTGTGTTGTTTTAAAATGTTTTAAATTTCCCCTTATATAGCTTCTGCACATTTCCTGTTAAGAGTATTACTATTTTCCTGCTTCTAGGATTTCTAGGGAAATAATAGGGGAAAAAAGTTATCCCTATTTTGTCTTCTTGCTATGTAAAAGGAGATTTTATTCTTTCCTAAGTGGTTATTGCTTATGTATATGAAGATTATTGATTTCTGCATGTTAATTTTATATCCCATTTCTTAATTATTATTTTCATATAATAATGCATTCTCTAGAGTTTTTTTCTTTTTTTTGTTTTGGAGACAGATTTTCAGTCTTCACCTAGGCTGAAGTGTGATGTGCAGTCATAGTTCACTGCAGCCTCAAACTGCAGCCTCAAAATCCTGGCTGGGCTCAAGCGATACTCCTGCCTCAGCGTCCCAGAATGTTGGGATTACAGTCATGAGATACCGCATCGACGCCACCCTCTGGAGTTCTCTAGTACACTGTATCATCTACAAATATAGCTTAACTTCTTTTCCAGGCTTTTGCCTCTGAATGATCCTCTTATCTAAGTGTGCTGGCTAACATTTCTAGGACAATGCTAAAGAATAGTGGAGACAATGAGCATCCTTGCCTTATTCCTAATCTTAGTAGAGCTTAGTCTTTCCTTATTAAGTAAGATGCTGGCTTTTGAAAGTAAGTATAGCAAATTTTATTATATTAAGAAAGTACTTAGCAGGCATAGTGGCTCACGCCTATAATCCTAGCATTCTGGGAGGCCGAGGCAGGTGTATAGCTTGAGCTCGTGAGTTTGAGACCAGCCTGAGCAAAAGCGAGATCCCATCTGTACTAAAAATAGAAAAACCGAGGCAGAAGATCACTTGAGCCCAAAAGTTGGAGGTTGCTGAGAGCTATGACACCACAGCACTCTACCCAGGGTGACAGCTTGAGACACTATCTAAAAAAAGAAAACAAAACCAAAAAAAAAAAAAAAAGCATCAATTCCTATTTTCTTAAGTCTATGAGAAGAGGTGTTGAACTATCTCATAGGCTTTCTTTAGCATCTATAAAAATAAGATTTTTCTCCCTTCTATTAATACAGTATATTACTGGATTTCCTAGAACCAATCTTGCATTTCTATAATAAAGCCTATTTGATATATCATATCCCGTGGACATAATTTTAACATGTTGTTGGAGTCTGTTAGCTAATATTTTATGTGCTATTATTGTGTCACTACTGGTAAGCAAAATAGTAAACTGAGGCTCAGTGCCCGTGGCTTAGTGGTTAGAGTGCCCACATTACACCGAGGCAGGTGGGTTCAAACCTGGCCTGGGCCTGCTAAAACAACAATGACAACTGCAACAAAAAAAATTGACGGGCATTGCATTGAGGCGGGCGCCTGTAGTCCCAACTACTTGGGAAGCTGAGGCAAGAGAACTGCTTAAGCCCAAAGAGTTTGAGGTTGCTGTGAGCTGTGACACCACAACACTCTATCAAGGATAACGTTGTGAGACTCTGTCCCCCCCCCAAAAAAAAGAAAGAAAAAAAATAGTAAACTGAAATCTTCTTAAGTACTATCTTTGTCAAGTTCCAATATTAATGTCATAATTGCTTCATAAAAATAATTTGGAAGGTTCTTCCGTGTATTTTTTTTTTACTGTCTATGCTCCAGAAAAATTTATGCAGCATCAGCACTATGTGGTCTTTGACGGTCTCAGATTACCCACATGAAACTATATGGACATGGTGAATTTTTTTTTCACTTTTTTTTTTTATTGAATCATAGCTGTGTACATTAGTTCAATCATGGGGTACAGTGTGCGGGCTTCATATACAATCTGAAATATTTTCATCCTCCTGTTAGACATAACCTTCATGGGATTTTCTCGTTTATTGTGTGAAAACATTTGTGTTCTGGATTTAGTAGGTTTCACCTAACCATTCCAAGATGCACGTCAAGTGTGATCCCACCCTTTACCCTCTTTCCACCCACCCTCCCCCTCCCCTTCCCTCCCTTTCCCCTTTCCCCATCTTCTTCTGCTATAATTGGGTTGTAGCTTTCACATGAAGCTATAAATTTGCTTCATAGTAGGACTGTACACATTGGATACTTTTTGTTCCAGTCTTGAGATACTTTGCTAAGGAGAATGTGTTCCAGCGCCATCCATATAAATATGAAAGAGGAAAAGTCACCATCTTTCTTTAAGGCTGCATAATATTCCATGGTATACATGTACCACATTTATTTATCCATCCGTGGACCGATGGGCACTTGGGCTTCTTCCATGACTTAGCAATTATGAATTGGGCTGCAATAAATAATCTGGTACAGATATCTTTGTTGTAATGTGATTTTTGGTCTTCTGAGTATATACCAAGTAAAGGAATTATAGGATCCAATGGCAAGTCTATTTTCAGATCTCTAAGTGTTCTCCAAACATCTTTCCAAAAGGGATGTATTAGTTTGCATTCCCACCAGCAATGCAGAAGTGTTCCCTTTTCTCCACATCCACGCCAACATCTCTGGTTTTGGGATTTCGTTATGTGGGCTAATCTTACTGGAGTTAGATGATATCTCAAGGTAGTTTTGATTTGCATTTCTCTGATGATTAAGGATAATGAGCATTTTTTCATATGTCTGAAGGCCGTGAGCATGTCTTCTTTAGAGAAGTTTCTCTTCGGATCTTTTGCCAATCCTGAGATGGGATCACTTGTTCTTTTCTTGCTAATACACTTGAGTTCTCTGTATATTCTGGTTATTAAACCTTTGTCAGGGGCATAACCTGCAAATATTCTCTCCCATTCTGAGGGCTGTCTGCTTGCTATACTTACTGTATTCTTGGCCGTGCAAAAGCTTTTTAGTTTCATCAGATCCCAGTAGTGTATTTTTGATACTGCTTCCATTGCCTGGGGGGAGTCCTCCTCATAAAGTATTGGCCCAGGCCAATTCTTTCAAGAGTATTCCCTGTACTTCTAGTATTTTTATAGTTTCATGTCTTAAGTTTAAATCTTTAATCCAGTGTGAGTCTATCTTCATTAGTGGTGAAAGGTGTGGGTTCAATCTCAGTCTTCTACAGGTTGCCAGCCAAGTCTCCCAGCACCATTTGTTAAATAGGGAGTCTTTTCCCCACTGAATGTTTTTAATTGGCTTGTCAAAGATCACCAAGTGTGAGTTAACTCATGAGTTGTGTGATTTGGTCAAACCTAACTGCCTTGGATAGTCTGTTCTGGCAGCTATTAATAAGAAGTTAAAAGTCTGACAAAACTTACCAGATTCAAGAAACAGAGGGCCCCCATTTTTAGGGCAAAATCATATTAATATGATTTTTTTCTTTATTGATTGGTATGCTCCAGGCCCTCATTTAATAAATCCCTCATTGCCTTATTTACTTCTCAAAACAGTCACATGATGAAGAGAGATGATTTACTTCTGTTTTAAAGAAGGTAAAATGACATTATGGGATGATAAAGTGACTTTCCCAGTTTTCACAGCTGGTGAATGAAGGAGCTGCTAAAACCCAGGAAGTATGACTATGCAGAGAGCACCTTAAAACTGTGCTAAAGCCTCACCCATCAAGATGTCTGCATGATCCTTACTGGCCTGTGGCTTGGGTTTGTCTAATTCCAGGTCCAGAGGCAGCCTGGACTGTGTGGACATTGTCCTTGGAATTGAAAGAACTTGTCAGCTCATTTTTGATGGATTGCATTTCTTAGAATAAGCACGAAATATTTTCCATTTGCTGAGTGATTTTATCATACCTCTCTGGGCTTGGCTTTGAAGGGGAGAGAGGAAGCAGGTTTCATGGTGAAAGCCTGAGAAATATCTTTAAGGCAGTCACGGGTGAGGGGTTAGCAATGGGTGACTTCAGCTCCTGTTCCTGTTCACCTGGCACAGGATGGAGTGGGAGGTTTGGCCCCAACTCTTAAAAACAAGCTTCTCTTTTGCCCTCTTGAGTTGATGGTCTGGTGGAGAATTTGTTTAACAGAATATGTTCCAGGAAAGGCCCAGCTGCATTATCTGGAAGGGGAGCAAGGGAGGGACAGAGGCAGAAGGCCTCTTGCTTGGGAATCTGTTCTCTTTGACCTGGAATAGTGGAAATGAGTAACTGGTGAGTCTCAAAGCCTGGCTGAATATCATAGCCCTGGGCAGACACGTGCTCCCCCCCAACCCCCTGCCTGAGGAGTGAAATGTCCCTTTTGGTTTCAAATATCTCTATCAAATATTAAAAGCTTATGTTAGTCATTGGGCATGTGAAAAAGTGCTTAGCATCACTACTCATTAGGAAAACACAGATCAAAACCACAGTGAGTTACCACTTCACACTTGCTAGGATGAATGAACCAAAAAGATAGATAATAACAAGTATGGGTAAGGGGGCAGAGGAATCAGAACTCCCATACACTGCTGATGGTACTCCAAATGGTGCAGCTGTCTTGGCAAGCAGTCTGGCAGCTTCACAAAATATAAACATTGATTTACCACATGATTCAGTATTCTACTCCTAAGTATTTACCAAAAAAGACCAAAGGGATTGGTTGGTCAGATGTAGTTTCTGGGAGTCTCAAGACGTCTAAGTAATTGGTGTCTCTAGTTCTCTGTCTTTCTCATTTATTTTATGCCGTATGTCTTAATGACAAATGTCTCCATATGATGGACAACCAGGTGACCATCTCTCAACTGCTTCCACACAGCCTCCTTCACCCAGTTATTCCATCTACCTGGGCCCTGAAGGCTTTAGGGTTTGAGACTGAGTACTTCAATTAGAGTAAACATGCTGTGGAACATCAGAAAAGGAATATGGGACATGGGCTAAACTAAAGAAAACACCCCTGCATATGGCAGCTATCAGAGATGGGATGTGTGCCTCCCAAGAGAGTCCAAGTCATGGGATAAGAATGGCAGATGAGAGGTTGGGAGGCTGATTTCAGGGAGTGATAATGGAGGTTGAAAGGAAAACTAACTTCTCCAACAGGAGAACATAGGGTGAAATGCACACATAAAACGAAGTGTCCAGTTCTTTAGGCCCTATCAACATAAAAAGAACATAAAAGAAGTGTCCAGTTCTTTAGGCCCTATCAACAACAGATCCTTGTGAGTTCTAGAAAGAAAAAACTATAAGAACTCACCTTAGATCTTGGCACTTGATCCTTGGGACTTCTGAAGGCTTTTGGTTCCCATAGGAAAAATAGAAACTCTCTTAGAAGGGTTTTCTCTACAATTATTACCTTCAAGTAGAATGTTTACAGTCAGCCAAAATCTGCTTCTAAGCAATCCATCAGATATGTCTATATGGGTCTGAACTTTATTAGTGAGTGGAGCTAAAATTCTATCCTGTGAGAATGCTGGGACCCCCATTAATCAACTTGAAAATATCAGCAAAGAGAGGATAGATGTCCTGCAATTCCACATGCTGGGGCATCTAGTTTTATTCCTTCAAGCTTTTGTTCTCTTTGATCAAACTCCTCTTAAAACCCAAGTTAACTACTATTCTACAACTGTTTATCTTCCCTGACCATTTAAAAGTATTCCTAAGATTTGCAATAATACATTCATTATGTATCTGTGTGTAATGTGAAAATGTTTAAAATTTATTTCAGTCTGATGAATTTGAACATATTTCTGCTGAGTTTTCTACTTACCATATATTTTCTTTATTTGCTCTCCCCTCCTACCCTATTACCTGTTCTTTTGGGGAGTTGATCTACCTTACATTATGTTTTTGTTTTTGTTTACCTTTGTCTTTGGCTGGAAGTTATATATTGCCTATTATTTTAGTAGTTATAAATAAAGTTTTAACACGTGTAGTTATCTCAAGTAACTCCAATTAAGCAATCTGTCTCCATTCTGAGCTTCAAAAGGACCTTAGAATTCTTGATTTTATCCATTCTCCACTTTAATGCTATTATTTCCATCATCTTATTTGCCCTATGATCTGCTATCCACTAAATAAGGCATCATTATTACAATTATTACATTTTGAAAGAAACTTTAAAAGATTGGACATGTATTTACTAATTTCTGCCTTAGTGTTGCTTTTTGTATATTGCTTCTTTCTTAGGTCAATTTAACACTTCTTCTGAAACATATCCTGGTGGAAGAAAGGAACCATTTATGACTTGTGCTAAACACATCCATTATTTTCTATGATTGTTTCAACAATTCTACAGAATATGATTATCCTCATTTTACAAATGAGAAAACAAAGGCACACAGACACATGCCTAACCAAATCACAGAAATGAGGTATTTCAGATGCAGTTAGATGTTTCTGCCAAATACATATTTGGGTGCCCAGGAAGCAACATACTTAGACTTTCAAAAAGAAATATCTTGGGTTAATCAACAAACAATCCAGGGATTGTAGAGTGCTTATTAACAGACAAGGTGTTAAAACTCAAGTGATACACACACAAAATCTCTTATAAATTGCTTCAACAGAGAGTTTTCAAAGCTGGGGGTGAGAGGATGTTAGATTTGGTCCATAATTGGCTGGGCGCCTGTAGTTCAGTGGTTAGGGTACTGGCCACATTTTCTGGTGATGGTGGCTTTGAAACAGGATTGGGCCTGCTAAACAAACAAACAAACAAACAAACAAACAAACAACAACAACAAAAAATAGCCAGGCATTGTGGCAGGCACCTGTAATCCCAGATACTAGGGGGGCTGAGACAAGAGAATCACTTAAGCCCAAGAGTTTGAGGTTGCTATGAGCTATGATGCCATGGCACTCTACCAAGGCTAACAAAGTGAGACCCTGTCTCAATTAAAAAAAATAAAAGATTTGGTCCATAATTAATTTAGAGCTAAAAATGGTGCTGTGATGGGGAGAAGATAAAGGTATCAAAATAGCCAACTTGTCTTTTCTCTTCCCAAATACCTAAATCTTACAGCTTAAGATGAAATGTTTGGGAAGGAGCCAGTGATCTTTTAAAATTATTTGCTGTTTTAAGTTTTTAAAGTTTTTCAGTAGGTTTTTAAGTTTTTCAATACGCACACATGTTAAGAATGAGTACAAAACAGTAGACCAAAGTTCATTTAAGGCTGATACATGGCGATTAGTTATGTTTGTTAGGATAACATTATGAAATTAGCAGAGAACAGGAAAGAAACTTTGACAGTTCATCATCATCAGTCATTACCTTTGGTGGTGATTGTGATTGTAACTTGAAGCCCTTGGGGAACAACAATAATATTGATTTTAAAAATCCACTCCAAATCCATGCTAAACAAGTAGTTCATAAACAAAGCAATACCAACTGTTAGGCAGGCAGCACTCAAGATAATTCCCTCTGCAGGTGGACTCCATAGTTCTCACAAGCATGAGATTCACTTTCACAGTTAAAGTTCTACTGTTAAAATTATAGCCTGTTGGTAGAGACATTTTCTGCAGGTCAAATACTGTCTAAAACACAAAATTCCCAGGCATCAGAATGGTGACAATGTGTTGAAAACACCCACTTTGGCCCTCTCTAGGTACCCTATTCTTTCTGACTTATACTTTAGCAAGTGGATATAGTTGTTCTGTGGGCAATTTTAGGGGACTTTCAACTCTGGTAGCCACCAATCCTCTAGTGGGATAAAGCAGAGATTTCATTTCCTTAAACAAAACATATGTCTTAATCCAAATGACTGTTGTGTAAAGAACTGAAGGTGTAGGTAACTGCTGGACATAGGTCCTTGGATGGTATGAGAATACCTGTGTCATGAGAAATTCCAGCATGGAGTTGTCAACCATATTCTGGTTATAATGCTGACCAGACGTGTGACTTTGGTCATATGACTCAGTTTTTCTGTATCTTGGTTTCTTTATCTCTAAAATGAAATTGTAATATCTCATGCTTAGAAGAGATAAGAAGCACTGCTAAGAAAGTTCAACAAATGCAAGTAAAATTCTTACTGAATGAACAGTAAATGCTAATGATCATGAGTTCATAGCAGCTAAATTTGCTTAGGATATAAATCAGAATAGGATAGATCAAGATCAGGACAGGTAGAAGTTTCCACTGCCTGATGTCCTGTCACTTGAGCTTTTTTGAACATAACTGACTTGCACTTACAGTATTCATGCTACCACCACCACTGCTAATGGGTACTGATAACATTAGTAATTCCCAAAATCACACAAGGAAAAAAAGAACCAAACAGTTGCACTATTAAAATATAAAATAAAGGGCTAATAACCAGAATCTACAAAGAACTCAAGCAAATGAGCAAGATCAAACAACACCATTAAAATCTGAGCAAGAGACACGAACAGAAACTTTTCTTGTGCTGATAGACTAATGGCCAAAAAACACATGAAAAAAAAATGCTCATCAACCCTGATCATCAGAGAAATGCAAATCAAAACCATATTGAAACATTACTTGGAATCTCAGTGAGAATGGTCCACATTATAAAATCCTAAAGCAACAAATGCTGGTGTGCATGTGGAGAGAAAGGATCATTTATATACTGTTGGTGGAATCTCATACAACCTCTATGAAAATAGCAAAAAGAGTCCTCAAAGAACTAAAAGTAAAAGATTTACCATTTCATCCTGAATTCCCACTACTCAGTATTTATTCAAAAGACAGCAAGAGCATTTCATTATAAAGACACTTGCATTCAAATGTTTATAGTAGCTCAATTCATAATCACAAAGATGTGGAAACAACTGAACTGCCCTTCAATCCTTGAATGGATCACTAAAATGTGGTATATGTATACCACAGAATATTATTCAGTCCTCAAAGGATGGAGATTTTGTATCTTTTGCAACCACCCAGATGGAATTGGGGACCATTCTCCTAAGTGAAGTATCACAAGAATGGAGAAACAAACACCACATATACTAAACTGGAACTAGTAGATTAACACCTATAGGTTCACATGAGAGAAAAACACCTCAATGAAATTTATGTAAAAGAGAGTCAAGGAAAGGTGAAACTCAAGTAGAACAGAGGTGTGGAAGGGGATGGGTAAATTCCCACCTGACAAGTGCACTGCATGGGGATACTGCAGATTTACCCAGTTAGGGACACACCTACAGTTCAGGCTTTCATCCTACAAAAGCAAACTATGTAACCTAATTGTATGTTACCCCCATATTAATTTGAAGTAAAACAACTAAATGAGAAAAACTCAAGATATGGAAAATAGGAAAAAAATACAAAGAAAGAAGTGAACAAGTACATTTTGTCGCAGACCATGCAGTGAGTGATGACTGACAGCTTACTCATCTGGCTATATCACGGACATCTCAATCTGTTTCTGAACACAGGTCTTCCTCATTATTGGAAACTAGTCTTAACTTAGAAGTCTGAATATTCACCTGGAATTTTTTTCCTTGGGTTTAGTTATATCCATACAGTGGTCAACAAGAAGATTGTAAATGGAATACACCATACAAAAACTCATTTCTTAAAGCAAATGCACTTACTTACCAGTGTTTCTGAGAGATGTATGCATTTACTTAGCCATGTTGCTCCAAGCCTTGGTGACCTTCCATCTGCTCCTTCCCAACAGGTTAGTACTTTAAACTGAAGGGCCACTGTGGGCAACCACACTGGGCTTGGGGATGGCCTCCACGAATATAGCCCCTGGAATGCAAGCCCGCGTCAACTATAGTTTCAGGCTGTGCATCTGAGAACTCAAAGTGGCAGTCCATAAAATTCTACTCTGTAAACTTCCAAAGCCCTATAATAATGAACTGCATGTTCCAGAGTTTCCAAGACTTTCTTCAGTTCAAAAGCTCAGTCTTAATTTGTCTTTATTTTCATTTGAACTTGACAGGCCTTGGCCTCACATTTGGAAGCTGGAGCATATTGAACCTAGTACTCATGATGGCTAACTCCCAGTGAGGATTCTGGAGAAAGAAAGTGATTCCTGTGCTGTGGTTAACATGTGTCATCTTTGTAAACAGATGATCAATCGCAACACGGATATCTATATAATCAATGACTCATGCAGCAAAGAGGAAGGGCAAGAACAGAAGGAAGAAGATGGAGGAAGGGATGATGTCTTCCATCGCTGAGCTGTCCAGTGGGGTATCTACTAGTCTCATGTGGCCAGTAAGCACTTGGAATGTCTCCAGTCTGAACTGAGATATGCTGCCAATATAAAATGCACACCAGAGTTTAAAGACTGAGTTTGAGAAAAATAAAATAAAATATGTCATTAATACTTTTTGTATTGATTTCATGTTACTATGAATAAACTATACTATTATAATTAATGCTAACCATTACTTTTCATTCTTTTCAATATGACCACTATTACATTCATAATTGCATATGTGGATTACATCATATTTCTATTGGATGGATTCCTTTAATGCATTGACAAAGATAATTCTCTGTTCTCTGCATATAAACAGTGTCTTCAGTGGAATGAGAGCAATTTATACCTTATTTATACATGCATGCTTGCCAAAATATCAATACCCAAAAAAGGTATTCTCATATAGCCCCCAGGTAATCTTAAACTAGTTGTGTTCAAAAAAGTTGAAGTGATAGAATAACAGACATTGAGAACTTCTATCAGTTTTCAATGACCTTGTCCTGACCTTGATTTGCTCTACTCTGTCTTAAATCTTCAGAAAATTTAGCTTCTATAAATTGGTGATTATTAACATTTACTGTCTCTATTCCACAATCTCAAATTATGAATGAGCAGATTCTAAATGAAAGCAGGCTTACGACATTGAACATGTGAGACAAAAAGAAATGAATGTGACTTATCTGTAAGCTTAAGTTTGGTTAAGAAATTCAACACTCCCACTGCCAGACAGATGAAATGGAAAATAAGAAACAGAATTGCCTAAGTAGATTCACTCAGAGAGGTCTCAGCCTTGGCTAGAGAAGTTTGGCCACTGTTACATTTTGGCCCTGTATGTGTGAGTCTTATGGTTTTTCCATCACAGATGCTTCATACATCCTCATGAGATGGTTTACTAGGGAGGGACTAGTGCCACTTTCTCCAGTTAAGTGGACAGACACTGTAAAGACAACACTGCATCTTGAGTAAGTTGCCTGCCTCTGTTTTTCCCATCTCCTCAGTTCACTGGGAACCTCTGTGGAAGGGTACCATCTCCCCCCAAGCTGTGACATCCTGGGCATGTTCTGTGAATTTTCTTCATGCCTATAGCTCTGAGCAAATGGCAGTGACCAGGAAACCTAGATGTGTAGTGTTTAGGTAGGAAAGCACTTGCATAGTGACACCCCAGACTACTTTCAGCTGATAAATTGCAGCACCTCGGGCCAAAGCTGAGGACACCTGTTACAGTAAGACCTCTTAACAAGAGAAGGCACAACAAAAACACAGCTCATTGCCAGGAACTATCACCAGAGGAAAGAGGTGAATGAATACTCAGGGTGCCAAAGATGGGGTGCTATTGTACAGTCTTATTTTAAAATGCTCCGGAAAATAATAAGAAATATTACAGAGAACACAAATTTTATGGTCTTAGGATTCAGAGGCAGAGAATGGTAAAGATGGAACAGAACAGTGATGAAGGAACTGAGTAGAGGTGGCAGCACCGATGTCAACAATAACCTTGACAGCACCCCTGGTTTATTGAGGACTTACTTTGCATCAGATACTATAAGTGCTTCTCATGTATTGGCTCATGCCTCTTTCTAACCACCCTGTGGTATTCCCTATCCAATAGACTAGGGATTCCTGGATGGTTGAATAAGTTGCCCAGTATCACACAGCCAGTCTGTGGGTAGACCCAGGATACAAACAGAACCCTATCTGTTTGACTCCAAATTTTCCATTGCACCAAGAAGGCAAATCATGAAAACACTCTATCCTCTTATTCTTCAAAAAGTTGAGATATTTGTGAGCATTGCCTATGCAATTATTCTTTTTCTGTAACTCTAGATCAGTATTCTCAATGGAACTCCAGGGGACAGTTGGAATTGTCTAGAGACTTTTGTTTTTCTTTTTGCCACCACTGGGTGTTACCACCGGCATCAGGTGAGTAGTGTCCAGGGAAGCTTCTAAACATCCTACAACATGTGGGAAAGCTTCTCACAGAGAAAAGAACAAGCCATCATTGAGAAACTCTATTCTGGAGGAAAGGCAGCGATATCAGTAGTCACCTAGCCTTGTCTTGCCCTGTCCGGGCGATTCCACAGCTTGGCTGGCCATTCAACCATTCAACATATACTTATTAAATGAGCCAACACCATGTTAGGCTCTTTAGACATGTATTATTAAAACATCAAATGATGCAATTCAATATTTATCGCAAGTATGGTGGAAACCCCTGAGCAACAGTTCTACATGGTGTATAATAGAGGAATTGTCAGTGAAGTGTTGACACACAAATGTTTGTGACCAGGAAACACATCGAGTTCCATGGTTTAAGAAAGATGAGAAAGAAGATTAAAGAATGTTTTTGTTATCAGTTACCAAATTTTTATTTGAAGTTAAATCTATAATTACTTTGTATCTTGTCACTGTAGTGTTACATCTTTGTCTATGCGAGTTTACTATAAAGTACAAAGAACTTTTCCCATAACATTTTGGAATTTGTTTTAAATGTATCTGCAAAGCATATAGACATGTGACCTTCAGATTTATATGTTGGTTATTGAAAATTATATTTGTTGGAGTGTTTGTTGCAGAAGATTGCATTAATTTGCTTATAATTTAAACAATGGTTTCAATAAGAGGTGAAGGATGCTCATCTATCTTGTATTAATTAACTCATTGAGTAAGACTTCCCTAAGCTTGTAATTAATCGAGCCTATCTGTGGGAACAGTGGTATTAAGTTAGCAACATTTTTCAAAAAGTCTTCCTCTTTGAATTGATTTACACAACAAAAATTCAAAAGTAACTTGAAGAGATTAATTTTGTAAGATATCTCATGATCTTCTACAGTGCTAGGAATTCAATACTGAGGGACTAAAGTCAGTCGCTGTTTCTAACTTCAGGAGTTAATCATCTGGCAAGAGATTAAACAAGAGAGACAAAAATCAAAGAAATAATCACGCAAAGAATTAAAACTACAACCTTTATAGCTACAGTGAAAGAGAGATTCTGAGTGCAAAGC
Source organism: Arctocebus calabarensis (assembly GCA_963573935.1). Classification (NCBI taxonomy): domain Eukaryota; kingdom Metazoa; phylum Chordata; class Mammalia; order Primates; family Lorisidae; genus Arctocebus; species Arctocebus calabarensis. The sequence goes on from CAUYON010168345.1 coordinate 21,363, forward strand.
ATAAACAGAATAAGAAATATGAACCAGCCAATGGGGTGGAGTCAGGGAAAACGGAGTTGAGAATGTGCTGAGGTCTGAACATTATTCCCAGCAGAGGGAAGAGCAGATGCAAAGACCTGGGGCCTGGAGACAGTCTGGTGGGTGGGCGGTGTGGCTGTAGCTAAGGGAATGTGGACAAAGGTAGAGTGTGATGGAGCCAGAGGGGCAGACAGGGGTTGAGCACTGTGGGTCCAGGCAGGTCACATCACTGAGTTTATGTTTTATCTTAAGGTCAATGTGAAATAACTAAGATGTCAGAATCAAGAAGGCACGGTGTGAAGGCGTGTGTTTTGAGAAGCTCACTCTGGCCACTCGGTGTGAATGGATCATTGCAGGAGCAGAGTGATGGCAAAGAGACCAATGCAGAGATCACTTTGCCAACCAGTGCAGAGATGTGGTGGTTGGGAACAGGACAAAGTCAACAGAAATGGATGTGGGTAGGTGGAATCAACCAGGATTTTGGAGGTAAAACTCATAATAGGTTGGCTGTGATGATGGCAGGTAAGGGAGAGGGAGGTTCCAAGAACTTATTGCTGGGTTTAGATCTCATACACTAAGGCAGTAAAAAGTGTGGCTAATGATATGGCAGAAGTTTCATGATGTACCTGCATTGTCTCCTATGAACAGGAAAAAGGGAAAGATCTTTCTTTCCATCTCTGTAGGATGCTATACATTATTGCCAGCTGTCTGACGTGACCTCTAATCCACAGGAAAACAACCATCAGCTCTGAATGAAGAGGGGAAGTCAGGGGCATCTTAATATTTAACTCGAGCAGTTCAAATCCTGCCAAATCCCAACCATAATGCAGACTTTTGTACCCCATTTCCTTCTGTGCCAATAATGACATATGAAACAGGAAGAAGAAATCTAGTGAAAAACAAGATTCTCCCTCAGTGAGCACACTGGTCAGTCCTTACAGGGATGTCTGTTTCAGAGATTAATTTGCACAGGAACAGCTTCTGGACTGATTCTGTGATGAATCCACTGCCAAGATCAGTCATTTATAGCTGACTTGCATTTCTGCTTTCTGGACGTGAAACATCATGGGTCCAGGATAGAGTGGCTAGGTGCAGAAACTATAGTCTGAAAGAGAAGGAGATAGGTTTCTTGCTAACACCCAAGAAAAGAGTAGGAACACCTATAGGGGAGGGAAGAGGAGGAGAGGAAGTTGGGTTTAAAAGAGAGACAGGTGCACCGTAGGTGTGGCCCCACATGGTACTCCTTGATTGCACTATTGTACACAGCTATAATTTAATAATAAAGATAAAAAAATAAAAATAAAAGAGAGACAGGGTCTCCACCTGAGCCCAGGCAAAGAACTGCCATTCTCCAAGGGACAGAACATGAAAGTTTAGAGTCTGACCTTGGCTTAAATCCCAGCTCTGCACAGAGTGAGCTTCAGGCAAGTCACATCACCACTCTGAACTTCATTTTCTTTTGTAAAAATGGAAACCATAATGTCTACTTTGGGGGGCTGTGTGGATACAGTGAATTTGCACACATTTTGGGAAACTCTTGGCTTGGCTCTGGGTCTGTTTGGCAAGCTGAAACTAGGTAGTCTCAAGGAGTGAAAGGATTTAGCTAGGAGCCCACCTTCAGGCTTTTCCTCAACTGCCCTACCCTTATTCTGCTGGACCAAAATCATATGGACCTCAGTTTGGGTTCAATGAATTAGCTGATTTAGTCTGCTTCTCCACTGACCAAAGGCAAAGTGGCTGAGGCAGACATTTAAAATCTTCCTGTGTAACACACGCTCGTCTCTCTGAATCAGCTGGTGAGGTAATGGGGTGTTGGTCACATGCACACTGAGTTGTTAGGGGATTTTAAATGGCATCACTTCACTTGTTATTATTTCATCTGTTAAAATTAGCTTTTTGCCTGAAATGGCTTAGTGACAATACTCCTGGACTTTCTTCCAAAACTCATAAAGATGGCCTCTTGAATTTAAGAAAATGCTGAAATTGTTGGAAAGTTTTATTAAGCTGTTTAGAATTTAAAACAGCAGCTTACAGCAAAGCAGTTAAGAAATAAACAGCATCTCAGGGTGTTTTCCAGTTCCTTCACGAAGCAATAACTCCAGTCTTGTCACATTTGGAAAAGGAGACAGATCAAGTATCTAAACACCCTGAGTGTCTTTAAGGAAAGTACTCCTCTCCCTGGAACAGTGAAGTCCAATATCAAACAACACGGTTGCTTGGTGAGATTTATCGTGCATCTCTGCCCTGCAAAATACCTTATAAGTCATCTCCAGGTCTTTTTCCAAAGTCAATGAAAATGTCATTCACTTTATAAAGAAGGGGTATTTCAAAAGTTTTCCTTGTAAAATTTTTAGAGGCTAATTCCACCCACTGCAAGCAAACTCCAGTCTGTGCTTCATTTCCGTTCCTCACTGGTCTGCATCTGTATTGCCCAGGTATGAGAAGAGACAACTGTTTTCTCACGTGAACAGATCTTCCCTTCTCTCTGACACAGTCAAAAGCTTATCTTTCTTATTATCTCCATTGCGAGACTCTCTGTCCACCTTTAGGGAAATCACACTCCTACTTGTACTGAGCAATTTAGAGGCAGTGTCTACGTCCTATGGTTATTGGTATATTTGCCCTTGAGGGGGTTTTTCAGAGGCATATCCTTTGGGGCTTTACATAAACATTCATTTCTAGCTATTGACAGCATGGTGCTGAAGGTACCAAGGGACTTAAGGCATCCTTCCAGCTGTGATAACCAAGTTCCAAAGGTGAGAAGCCATTTAGCCAAAGACCTGCACACACCTAGTGGCATAACTAGAACTTCAACTAGACCTTCTGGCTTCCAGTCCAGCTTTTCTTCGGTCATGAGGATGTGTCAACAAGTGTGCAAAGCATCTGCTTCAGAGAAGCATTTGGTGAATTCTCATCCAATGTGTGAATGAATGGACATTGAATGACTAATGCAACAATTTTTGTGGGAATTTGGTTTTAAGTAAAACATTCGTGCATGTCACCTGACAGCACTTAGGACGACTGAGTCATAGATGAGTATTTGTGGAAGGTCCCAGTGATGAAAATGCAGATATCACCACAGAACTGACCAGAATTGGATCAGGGAGGATTGGGAAGCTTCTGTTTCTGTTTGGAGTCCAAAGCTTATTTGCTTAATCTTCTGTGTCCAAAGTCAATTCATTTGCTAATTCGTTAAAACCAATGATTCTGAAAAAAGGGAAATATCCTTATTGGAGTTGAAGATAAGAAGATACATTTTAATTTCTCAGTGGATCAAGCTTGCCAAGAACTTTCTATTCTGGGCCAGGTACCAACACCTTTGGAAGCCCTTCTTGTCAGCTGCCAAAATGTCTCCAGTCCTCCAGCTTCTGAACACTCATCCCTTTCCCCAGTTGTCAGGGATACTGATGTCTCCTTACCTCAGTGTACTCAGTAGAAGTGCTTGGAAACACTTTTCCCTACTTAATTTAGACACCTGCCTCAAGGCCTAGCAGGTAGGTAGAAAAGCAGACATATATCTGGATTGGTCTGCACGAAGGTAGATGAGGATGAGAAATATGTTCTAGAATCCTATTCTATGTTAAACCTCCAACAATTAAAAAGGAGGCATTAAAATACTATTGTATTTAATAATATTTAAAAAGTATTTATATAATATTTTGTACAAATTATTTAATAATACTTTGTTGGCAAAGAAAGAGATGCTCAGTGTCACTGCAGCTTGGGTATAAAAGCTAACAATCTAGTAGTGACAAAGATACATAGATGACCATTGTATGAGACAAGAAAAAGCAAACTACTTTTCCTATTCTCATATTCAACACAGCATACTGAACACTTCTGGCATCAGATGTGTGGATTTTTTTATCCACACATTAATTCCCTGGCAGGACACCCACTGGATGTCCCATGATTTGATTAGATCTGATGCTGTCTACATGGAGTAGGAGTTAGATCCCACTGGTTAAGAGCTCAGACCCATAAGACTTCTCCTCCCTTCACCCCTAGTTCAGATGCTAATTACAAATTCAGGCCTCTGCAACTTCCGACTGATCATGACCCCACTCTTGGGGTTCCATCATTTGCTAGAATGGCTCACAGAACTCAGGAAAGTGCTTTCCTTACAGTAATTGGTTTATTTGAATGGGTATTAAAAAATGTACAGAGGAAGAGAGATGGGCACTGAGCTTTCATGCACTCTGCAGGCAAGCTCCCCGTGTTCAGCAATGCTGACACTCTCCAAAGCCCATAGTTGAGTAATTATTTTATGGAGGCTTCATCACATTCAGCATAAGAGATTATTAACTCAATTTTCTCACCCCTTCCCAGAGGATGGGGGTGAGGCTGAAAGCTCCAAGCTCACAATCATGGCTAAGTTTCTCTGGTGACCAACCTACAAGAGTCATGTCATTAGATGCTGTCACCCAGGAAATTTGAAGGGATTTAGGAGCTCTGTTTCAAGAAATTGGAGTCAAAAACCAAGTATTAGAATGAAAGATGCTCCTAGAACCCAGAAATTACAAAGGTTTTAGAAGGTCTGTGCCAGAAACTGGGGCAGAGACCAAAATGTATGTTTCTTATTATATTACGATATTACACTGTTACTGGATGAATGAATGCGTGGATGATTGTCCCAGGAGTGGAAGGCTTTCTTTTATCATTATGAATCAATTCACTTGACTTTTCAGGATTATAAGCCAAAATATTTCCCCTAAGAGCTAGGAAGGCAAGGACTTTGCTTAACTGAAACTTAATGTCCTTTCTAGAACATGTCTATTCTCTTTTACCTCTAGAAATTATATATATCCTATCCCCTCATAACAGCCAGTAGTTTGCTCAACTTCATTTATCTCTTTATGGTGACTTGCCCTCCTGTCCCCATGAGCCTGTGAGGGCCTTGATGTGAAAGACCATGTCCACTTTTTAAAACTGCTTTTATCTTTTATGTTTTATTTTAAAATAATTTCAGAGTTACAAAAAAATTTTTAAGTTTACGTGGAATTTATGTAAGACCTTTACCTAGGTTCTCTGTAAATATTAAACATTTACCACATTTGCTTTTCTTTTTCCTTCCTCCTCTCTTTTCCTCCCCTTGCTCCCCCTTCCCTACCTTCCCTTCCCTTCCTTTCTCTTCCTTTCCCTTTCCTTCCGTTTCCTTCCTTTTCCTTCCCCTCCCTTCCTCCCTCCTTCCGTCCCTTCCTTTCTCTCTTTCTTTCATCACCTGCACACACACACACACTTTATTTTAAAATGTTTGGATAACGTTGGACACATGATACTCTCTTATCTCTATGAAGATACTTCAGTGTAAATTTCTTAAATCAGGGACATTTTCTTATACAATTACAGTGTAGTTATCAAAATCACAAAATTAACATCAATTGGATACTGCTATTTAGTCTCCAGGCCTTATTCAATGTTTATTTGTTGTCCACTAAACCCACAGATCTATTTCAAGGGTCTGAACCAGATTACACATTGCATTTAATCGTCACGTGTCTCTGATCTGAAATGTCCCTTTATCATCCTTGGATCTGGAATGGCTGCCCAGCCTTTCTTTGTCTTTCATAAACTGGACACATTTAAAAAGTAGAGACTTGCTATTTAGTAGAATGCCCCTTAATTTGAGTTTGTCTGACATTTCCTCATAATTATATTTGGACTCTGCAATTTTGACAGAAAAGTTAGAGAAGTCATATTCTGTCCTCAGTGCATCGTATTGTGAGGCACACGATGTGGACTTGTCCCATTTTTTTTCTTTTGTGATGTTAACTTTAATTGCTTCATTAAAGTGGTGTCTGCCAGCCTTCTCCACTGAGAAGTTACTGTGTTTCTTTTTGTAATTAATTAATATCTTGTGGGGAAATTCTTTGAGACTATGCAAATACCTTCCTTCTCACTGTACTTTCATTCACTAATTTTAGCATCCATTGAAGATCCTTACCTGAAACAATTATTACTCTTCTGGTTGCCAAAGGATGATTTTCTAATTCCTTCTTTTATTCGATATCTATTAGTTGGAATTCTGACCAATCTGTTCTATCTATGTCCTCGTTGCCTAGGTTAGTCTAGTCCAAACAAGGCTCGAGTTGGCTGAGTTATTTTGGTTAGCTACTTAGTTATCATAAAAACCTTAGAAGCAAGAACATTGTTTTAAAGAAGAAAATATGCAAACATAGTAGAATGTGCTGTTCTATAAACCTTAAATGGACTGTAATGTAAATAGGTCCTTTAAATTAGCATATGTTAAGACATTTTGCAAAAGTCTTCAGAATAAATAAACTGTGGTCCCTTCCATAAACTGAATAAAGCCTTCAGGAAGAAGCCTTTTTTTGTCCTAAACTTGACCCTCGCTGCTGACCAGTTTCTCCCATGACTCAGCCAAAACACTGCCCAAACCTTTACCTTCACTCCTCTGGGGTTTTGTATCCGGGCAAATGGCTCTCTGTCCCAGCCAGCCTCTGATCTTTCTTCCTGGAATCCTCCACTGCCACATCTGTCGGTTTGAGGTCTCTGACCCCATCTGGCTTCTCTCCTGGGCCACTGGCTCCCACCCAAGGACAGCCAGAACTCTCAAATTAGTGATCTAAGGTCACGTTGCTTCCCTGTCTATCTTGACTGAACAGGGGTAAAAAATCCATCTTCCTTTTGGTTCTCTGGAAGAAATTAGAATTTTCCAAAAGGAATTTCCACTAAGAAATAAGGATAAACCAGAAAGTTAAATATTTGAATAGTTTTAAAAGACCCCAACGTTTATACCAAGTTTAATTTTAAGCGCAAGTTACATTAAAGGGTCCAAGTTAGAACATCAGGACCCATAGTACTGATCACAACACCATCCATCAATTTTATCTTTTAGGAAAAACCCTTGGTGGAGAGGACTCTTTGTGAGTTTTGGCTATTTCCTGACCCTATCTCATTGGAAAGGGACCAAGCCATAGCTTCATAGTCTTACAGGACTCCCAACTCAATGAAGGCCAAGGCTGTGCCTATAGTGTTCAGAGACAAATCGCCACAAAAAGTCTGGAATAAGTAGCATGCACATCAATTTTATAAGAAAATTCTACCCCCAAACATTGGTATATCTCTGAATTTCCAGTATTTAGGCACTAGAATTATTGCTTCAAAAATGGAGGACTGGAAAAGAACAGTAGGATGCAAATAAATAAGTCCCAGTTGGCATTAGAAGCAACCTAGGTCCATACTAGCCAGGGTCAGGAGTTTGCTGTCTACCCAGAATGTTTCTTTGTACGTTGCTGGAAGACTCAGGAAATGCTATAGCTTATTGTGAGCATAAAATCCACAGATCTGAGATCACCAGAGAGTTGAAGGAAGAGAAGTGAAAATATGGAAGCAGAGATAATGCAGTGGAGAGTGGTATCAGAGAAGCTTGTCCAAAATCATATCATTTCTCATAGAAGAAATCAAGTCTTTAATTACTTCTTAACTTTTACATGCAATGGGTTTTCTCTTATTTTCAGAGACAAATTAAGAGTGATGGAGCAAAGTCTCTTAACACTGAGAACTTGGAAAAGTGGCTTAACGGATGAAGTTTTCTAATCTGTAAAATGAGAGTGTTATTTCCCACATAATGCTGTTATTAAGATTGAGTGAAAAAGAAAACGATCTTTCCTGAAACCAGCCTGGCCCTTTGAAGAGTATGTTGTTATTTTATTATGTCTTCTTTCTTTCCTTCCTTCCATGTTGTGGTAAGCAGAATTCTAATAATGGCCACCAAGTTTCTATACCCTAATATCTGGAACCGATGAGACACCATTCCATGAATATGTATGTTTCATGGCACAGCTGACTTTAAGATAGAAAAACTACCTGGTTGGGCCCAGTCCGATTTTATGAGCCCCTCAAAAGCTGAGAATTTTCTTTAGCTCGTAAGAGAAGAAGAATGCAGAGGTGTCTGAGAGATTTTCATTGCAAGAATTTGATGCTGGTTTTGAAGATGTGGTGCTATGTGACAAGAAATGAGAAGCTAAGTTGTTTCCAATTGATAGCCAGTGAAGAAATGAAGACCCCAGTCCTACAACCACAGGGACATGGATTCTTACAAATCTGGATGAGTTTGAAGATGTGTTTTTCTCCAGATCCTCCAGATAGCAGCCCAGCCCTGCTCCCACCTTAACTTAACTTGAGACTGGCTAGGTATTTAGCTGAGAAACCCATTGAGCACCCCCCCCTTCCTGGGCTTCCAAACTTGCAAAACTGTGAGAAAAAAATGAGCATTGTTTTAAGCCATTAAATCTGGTGGCAATTTGTTACGCAACAATAGGCAATGAATCAGCATTCTTTTGTTTCTGTTTCTTTTTCTTTTTCATTGATAAATATTTATTGCTGATGTAGTATGTGCTGGGTATTGCTAAAATCAGGGCACTTAATTCCCAAAACAACCTTAAGAAGTAACTTTTTTTCCCCATTTATTTTTATTTTCTTATATTCATAGTGTAAAAATGAAATTTTGTTACATTGATATATTGCATTGTGGTAATGTCAGAGCTTCAGGGCATCCATTACTGAAGCAATAGATGCTGTACCCACCAAGCAGCCCCCTACTCTTATCCCCCAAGCAGCCCCCTACTCTTACCCCCTAAGCAGCCCCCTACTCTTACCCACCACCACCCTTCATAGTCTCCATTGTTCAATATTCCATACTCTGCTGCCATGTACACACATTATTTCCACTTATAAATGAAAATATGTAGTATTTTTTTTTCTGTTGTCATTGTCTGAGTTGTTTCACATAAGATAATGGCCAACAGTTCTACCCATGTGGCTGGAAAAGACATGATTTCATTCTTTTCTACAGCTAAACAGTATTCTGTTGTACAAACATACGACTTCTTTCTGTAGTACTCAATTGATGGGAACTTAGGTTGATTCTATATCTCTGTATTTATGAATATGGCTTCCATAAAGGCAAGAGTCCAGGTATCATTTTTATAGATAGATGTCTTTTCCTTTGGGTAGATAGACAGAGGGGTATCTCTGGCACTTTTATTTTTAGTTCTTTGAGAAATCTCAATACTGTTGTACACCTATTTATACTCTAAAAGTGTATAAAAGTTCTCTTTTCTCCACATCTTTACCAACATCTGTTATTTTTTGTCTTTTTAATAATAGTCATTCTAATTGGTGTAAAATGATATCTCATTGTGGTTTGAACTTGCATTTTTCCAATGATTAATGATGTTGGAAAACTTTTCATATGTCTGTTGTCTATTTGTTTGCCCTTTTTAAAAAAAAGTCTGATCCTGTCCTTAGTTCACTTTTTAATGGGGTTAATTTTTTTAATTGTCATTAAAAAAATCATTAAAATGATCATTGTTGAGTTGCTTGAGTTTCTTGTGAATTCTGGTTATTAGTTCCCTGTCAGGTGTACAATTTGCAAGTATTTTCTCCCATTCTGTGGTTTGTTCACTCTGTTGATGATTATTTGTTTTGCTGTGCAGAAACTTTGTAGTATAATTAAGTCCCCTTTGTTCATTTTTATTTTGGCTGTGCTTCTGGTTGTCTTGGTCATGAATTCTTTGTCTATGCCCATGTCCAAAAGAGTTTTCCACAGTTTTTCTAAGTTTCAGCAGGCAACATGGTCAAAAAGCTGGGGAAACTGTGATCCACTCATACAGTCTCAATAGTATCTCAGGGTTGGGCGGTGGGGAACTCGCCAGGGTGGCATGGGAGCCCCCTAGTGCCACCTATTTCTCTCCAGAGCAATGCAGCAGCCACAGCTGTAGACCGCTGATGTCTAGGCTCTCGGAATGGTGCCCAGCTAGAGGTGCTCCAGGCCTGGATGCCTGTGGGATTCTATGTGGGTTCACTTTCTGGATCAATATCTCTGTGCAATTTCTGGGCAACTCCTTATGTTAGGCATGAGGCCTGCATGAGTCAAGGGATTCTCCTGTACCCAAGATCGCTTCATTTTGGAGCGTGAAGCCCTGGGAATTTCTCCCTTACTGTTTTTCCTCATCCAGAAGCTTCTCCCAGTTCTCGGCCAAGACCCCAGCCAGGCAGGCTGCCCCACACCTTCCCCTAACTTACTTTCCATGCCTTCCATCTCTTCTCTGGTGAATCCAAGCATTCTCTCCTAGTGGATCTCTTTGAAATGTGGAAGATCTACTTATTGTTCTGGCTTCTCTTTGTGGAGGGCACATACTACCTACATCTACTCAGCCACCTTGATCCCATCTGCTAAGGAGTTAGTTTATTATTATTATTCTTCTTAAATCATAGCTGTGTACATTAGAGCAATCAAGGGGTACAATGTGCTGGTTTCACATACAATTTGAACTATTTTCATCAAACTGATTAACATAGCCTTCATGGCATTTTCTTAGTTATTGTATGAAGACATTTGTATTCTGCATTTAGTAAGTTTCGCCTGTACCCTTCTAAGATGCACCGTAGGTGAGGCCCCACCAATTACCCTG
>CAUYON010168346.1:0-24358 GCA_963573935.1 Arctocebus calabarensis
GGTGAAACTTATTAAAGGTAGAGTATCAATGTCTTTATATAGTGATCAAGAAAATGCCATGAAGGCTATCTCTAACAGTACGATCAAAATATTTCTGAATGTACAGGAAGCACATTGTGCCCTATGATTGCACCAATGTACACAATTATGATTCAATAAAATTATAAAAAAAAAAAAAAGCAATTGGAATGGCAAAAAATGCACGATCCAGACCTCTCCACATTGTGGGAATCCCACTGTCTCTCTGGCAGCCCAACGTTCAACGATAAAGCTTGGCTTCTTGCACTTTGGAGATTTCAGAAGGGCACTTAAGTGTACAGAAAAAAATAAACTTTGAAAAATGATGAAGAATGGCCTGAGTGCAGAGAAGTTAGAAGTAGAAAGTTCGTGGATGTCCACCCCAGTAAGGTCATCCCATTCATGGAACCAGCTAAAGGTGATGTGTTTTTCAATAAATCCTCATTTCCAATATTCTGAATGGCCTCTGGCAGAAAATGTTATAGAGCTTTAAAAAGCAATCCTTCATCACTCCAGTCATTTTAAGACTTTTGCCTGTCCAAGCTACCTGAGTTTGGGAGCTGTATCCTATGTTATATCAAAAATGTGCCCACATCCCCTATTTAATATAATTCAAACACAACTCTGGGTGGCTAACATGGTACTCTATGGATAAACGTTTATTAATTTTGACCTACCATTTTCATTCATATCTTGGAGCCAGTAATTTTTGTAAGTCTCATATATTTTTTGTAGGCCCTGGAAGAAATAGTAGCTCTCCAGCTCTGGCTCCTTGGTGGTAACGGATAACAGGGTCCCATCTCCCATAATTGTTTCCTTACTTTGTATAATTGCCCTGGATTTTGCATAAGGAAAGAAACGTCCCCCTCACTGATTCCTAGTAATCTATACCCACAAATCTATTCTCCTAGCCTGCTGTGTTTGCCTAAGACTGGCCATTTGTTACCTGCTAGTTGCAATTGATTTCCTGTGCCTTCGCCTCCTGTAGCCACGAATGCAAAGAACAGACTGTACGATTTATGCCAGCCATCTAGTACCAATCATGAGATAACAAGACCCTTTACTGAAAGCATTTAGAGTAAAACAATACTTTAAGTTTACCTTTGCTTTCATTTCCTTCTTTATTACACCAAGTTCAAAGTGAGGCCAAAATGGTATCACAAGGCCTATTTAGACACCCAAGCAAAGCAGGCCCAGTCATTCTGCATAAACAGCATTTTATGCCCCTGCCCCAGCAGCATTTCACACATTTTTGGGTGCAACTCTCTCATGACACTTTGGTCTTGGTTTTCCTCTGTCTGTTTCAGGCCCTGTCTTTATATACAAAGGGAAATGAGTCAGATCAAGTCCAACAAATGTCCTATGGAGACATGTCTAAGCCATCCTGTTTGCTAATTAAAAGATAAGATTTGTCCTCTGAAAAAGGCAAGCTTGGACCACGCCAAAGAGCTTACAGCAGAGCTGGGCAAGCCCAAAGTCTCCAGCCGGTGAGGGGATCTGAACCTGTGGGATTTCTTCAAGTGGGGGGTGGGAGGGGAGCACAGGGCCCTGACAGCCTTGGAAACCGGTCACGTGGTAGAGAGGATGGAACAATTCTGCCATCACTACATGGCTGGGCTGCCTGGCAGGGATGTCCTGATAATTGTTTCTGGAATTGGCATTCCCACAGTTGCTAGGAGAACATGATCAAAACCAGCATCTTCCAGAATTACAAGGACTCATAAAGTCCACACAAAAGAAATCAAGGGCTCGCTATCTGTTGCCACTTGAATGTTAATACATGAAAATAAAAAAAATAATAAAAAATAAAAAGTCATATCTCAAACTTGAAGTTAACTTCCCTAATTGGTAACTCCCAAACAGATTACCCGATTAACTCACTTCATTATTAGACTCAAAATTGCACAAACTAATTTCAATTATTTGCCAAGGTAAACACAATTAAGTAACCTGGTCTGCCATAAAATCCTAAAGCCAAAGATGTATGGTTCTGAGATTTTCAGATTATCGTCTTTGGGGCTCCCTGTCATCAGCACCAATCAGCTCAGCACTGACACATAGAATTAGCTGCAGGGTGGTGCACACCTGGCCGACGGGGGCCAGGCAATAGACACGGGGATAGTGGGTGCCTCCCAGGGCCACTCTGGGTGTCCAGGAGAAAGCTGCTAGTCGGTCACGGCTATCACCATATAGAAAACTCATCTGATGTAGCCAGATAATCTGATACCTCAAGGGAAGTGACAAATTTGGATTTTGAGTGTGAGGCTTTCTAGTTTTCTTTTCCCACACTGTACTAGCCAAACTATGTTTGTCTACAAGGTGAATATAGGTCAGGGCCCTACAGTTTTGAACCCATGTGGATTCTTTTTCATTCTTCTATTTTAGCGTGAAGAAAGGAGATATTACCATCATCATTCCTTTGCTTTAATTACTTGATTTAGCCTCAGCTGATCTCAAAAAGTTTTTAAGACTACACAACATAGCTGGGTACCTGTAGCTTGGTGGTTAGAGCACCAGCTCTGTGCTCCAAGGGTGGTCCGGGCCTGCTTATCAAAACAAAATAAACAAAAAAATAGAATATTCAACCACAAAGAGGTGTACAGAGGAGAAAAGGTCTTTGAAATAGTAAAGCAGATATCAAAGTCTCTCTCTCACACACACTTACACAGCCTTCATTAAAAATTACAGAAAAACTTTAAGATATGAAAGTTCATCATAAGGATCAATCGTTTCAACCTTATAGATCCTAAAATGTCCTGTTGGGTTAGATGTCTGTTTTTGTCCATTTTCCTCACAATTGAAGTTTAAAATGTGTGCACAGCGAGGTGACCTTAATCAAAGACTACAAACAATGTGTAGAGATAGGCAGCACCTTTTTAAAGCAGTACACATTCTAGTAAAAGCAGTTAAAAGGGGAAAGGGGAAAGGGGAAACTGGATTGTTCTATTCTGTGCCAAGACTGCTCCAGCTGCAACTAAATAGTGGTTCTCAGGCTTAATTAAATAAAGCGCCGTGTAAATTCTAACTGTTTGCTGTGTGATTAGAACTTCTCTGGGCAGAAAGCTCATATTTGATTTCCTTGCTGTCTGCACTTGCCCGGGCCCTTCACCAGCCAGGTATGTACTGAAGCTGTGTAAACGCAAGATTTTTCTTTCGGAATCAGAGTGAGATATAAAAGTTTATAGAAACAGTGAAACCCAACAGTGGAAAATTCATTTTATGTGAATGGAAAAAAAACTAATCTCTATATTACAGCCGATGTTGTCACAATAAAATTTCTTCAAATAGCATTGAGAACAGACGTTTTGTATAAGAACCAGGGGATCCATGCTAAAAATGCCAATAGATAGCACCTGTGCCAGAGGTTTACGTGACTGTGGGGTAAGACCTCGTAAGCTACTGGAGCACAGCAGATCCAAGACCCACATCTGAGGAAGCAACGATCTAGAGAAAAAATCCTACTTCTAAGTTGAACATAGGAGAGCTAATATCTAAATTCATTTGGGGGGAAAAATGGGAGTAACCAAAATAATCTCTCAAATCTTATCTAGTCTCCATTGTCAAAACTCAACTAATGAGTGAGTTTATGTTTCCTTTAATAATTGTATACTTTAGTTATTTAATCATGTGTTCTTTAATAATTGAACAAATAAGTAAATTTTTAAAATTATAAAAATAGATTCTGAGACATGTACAAAACACCCAGTCAAATATTCAAAATTTTTATTTGAATGTTCTGCAGAAAATAAGCACTCTTTAGAAGCAAGCACTATAAATGCTTCAGTTAGGTTTTTTGTTTTAATTTGTCCTTGGCATTGATGAAGAACAAATTAGCTACTCTCCTTGGGTGCCTACCAGAAATAATAGTACCAAGTCGAGCTTTTTCCCCCCTCAGTAATATGTTCCTTTGTAGATAAGCACTGCAGAGAGGTAAAATAATGTCTTAAAAGTTTACTGTTTTCTTGTTCTAAGATGTAAATGATAGGGAGCACTAGGAGCTATTTCAGAAATATTTATTCCATAGAGACAATGGATTTTGGCCATTAGAAGAAAGAGTCACGGACTATCGAAATGTAACAAAAGACAACAGATTTAGCTCCGTAGCAAGTTTCTCCCTGTAAAGAGCAAGCACGATTTCCCCCCACGTTGTGCATTGGTTGTCTTACAAAACCAGCTTTAATGATGTGAGGCACATTTTTAAGAGAGGAGATGTTTTTATTTTTAAAGACTTCAATACATACAACAATAGAGTTAACAAATGTGTTCTTCTTGTTTTTCCTTTCAAAATTATTCGAGCCACTTATTCATCTCCAGTCTGTTTCATCAATCTTTTATGATGTGGTGCGAGGAGTTTTTCAAATTTAAACTTCATTACATCATTTTATAGTTATAAACCTGACCACTGTAATTTTTGGCCTTAACTAGGCTGTGACTGGAGGAATGTGTTCGTTAGACCAGCACAGGACAGAAGCCTGTAGTTTGGCTAAGGTTAAAGCAAGTACGATGCCAAAGTTCATGATTTCAAGAACCTGAAAAATTATTTTAGGAATAAGACAAGTCTCCATGACTATGTGAACCTGTCACTATGTCATCTCAACAACGTGGATGGTCTTTTCCTGTGTCTTTTCTGGATATGTAAGTGCGATTAAGTAATTCTTAGGAGTAAGAAGTTATTTGCGTTTGGATCTCCTTTGCCAGCTTCCTTAACTAGCTCCTGGGTAGAATTCATTAATTTTTATTAACAGGGAAAACATTTGTTCCCGTGACAATATTTGCATTGCCTGAATGATTTTCACCTCTGCCACAAGGTGTACAATCGGCTCATACATCACCCGATTACGTGGAGAGCAGAAAGACCCTCAGTCATTAGTGAGTGAATTAAAGATGATCTTAAGAGCTATTAATCACAGTGACAAAAGCCTTAATGTTTCTGTGACCCTAGTGGAGCCTGGGGACTCAGAGGGAAGCAGAGGGAGAGAAAATGGAAACATATGTTTTCTCCAAAATAACCTACCTTAGGAGAGCTGTCAAAGAGAGCGTCACATCAAACTCAGAAATTCTGCCAGCAACTGGCCTCTGGATTATGTGTCTATTTATCTTCCCATGAGCCCATGTTTCCTTTTAAAATATATATTTTCTTGCTATAGGTGATTACAGCCTAAACCATTATCTTTTGTACCTTTAATTTCTTAATTCAAACTTTATTCAGAAGGACTTGTGCTTTTGCTGAACTGCATTTCCTAAAAAAAAACTCAATGTAAAGTGCATTCCTTCTGCTAACCACATAAATCAGGAAGAAAACAAGTAGACAATAGCAGTAAAGCACCATTATAAACATTAATCCGAGCAGATACAATATTCCAATAATGGACTAAAACAGCAACGTTATTAAGCCCTACGGTGGGTTACAACACTCAATCATTCTTCACTGTATCCAGCGGTATTTGTCTGGATGTTTACAAGATTATAATGGCATCAACTGCTCTGTTAATAACATGGGCGCTTGCTGGAATTCCAATTATCTTTTGCAATATGTTGACATAAGGAACAGACTACAGCTGGCTATTCCTGAACTTGGTAAGAAGATCCATATCCCCTTATCTGTAGGCACGTCTTTGTTTACATAGCTGAGGAAGAAATATTGCATTGTGCTCATATTTTGCAATTGGTTATGCCTCTGTGATGAAAAAAAGGAAATTCTGGCTAAGTGGATTTTCTAGATGTCAGTTTCTTTGATGTGACTTAGATTAGGAAAGAGTATTGCTGAAATTCCAGTTTTTTCTTTTTATATGGAGTCCACGTTGTCATCACACAAATTCTCTCTTTCAGTCCTTTTCAGTGATTAACATTACAGAGGAATTGGGGCCTGACGTGTTAGACCGACTTGGGCAAATAAATAACATTAAAAATAAATATCATTGTGGATTAGAAATATTAAAAATTTTCAGAAATTCTTTATTCTGTTAACTTTTATGCTTTGACTAAAGAGTCCAAATCAATTCAACTGAAAATACTTGAATTTGAATTATATAAGAAAATTATTTTATTTTTCATTAGCAAGAATATTTTTAAAAATAATTTTCCTTCTGGAATCGCAAAGATAACGAAAAAATATATATAGTTTTTTTATAGTAAAAGTATTTTAGAATAATTTAGAAGTCCCGTGAGTAATGTAAAATCTCCTTAAGAACCAATTACAGTTTTACATTTCACTTTACCATTTACACAACTCTGTAAAGTAGATTTCATTATTTTCCCCATCTCCCCGATGAGGAAACCAAAGCCTATAGTATTAAAGTAACAGTCCCAATGTCACAAACCTAATTAAGGCCTAGACAATGTCAGATCTTCTGGCTTCAGATCCAGTTCACTTGGTATTAAATTAAGCTGTGTCTCAAATACTTTCAAATTCAAGGTGAATACATTGGGTAACGAGACGCAATCTACTAAACTGGGCCTCTGAAAAAGCCTAGTCTCTCTACAAAAAGTCATACTGTTCAAAGTACTAACTTCTTTGTTGTCATGAGTAACAGAAAAAGAAAGGCCTAGGGGACTCACATCACATCCACCCGTAGAACACCACAGATTAGTCAGCAGAACACTCAGAGAGGCTCCCCCTGTTGATAACCACAAGATTTAAATTGCATTAAACAAAATCAAACTCCCTAGAATTTTATTCCTGGGGACAAAACCCTTCTATATATACCTCCCTCTTATCTGCCTTCACCGTCCAGCAAATAAGGATCAAGGTAATCTTAAGTTAAAGAAAAATGAAAAGTACAAGCTCACAGACAAATCCATCTTCATTGGGCATTTTTCCTTCTCCCCAGTCACCAAGTGGGGATCTATTATAATCTCAGAGTAGGGTTCGACACTCGTGAGATTACAACATTTTTATAAAAACAATTGAAAACCCTTTGAATGGTTGGACCAGACTTCCTAAAAATCTAGCAGAGCTTAATTGCAATGTCGTATGTTGAGTAACAAGAAATGTGTAATAATCTCATCCTCCTAAAAATGTATCAAGGGGTATGATATTTACTCCATCACTTGAAGAACCTCCAGGACCCGGGGAGGCGTGTGCACTAGATCGCAGCCAGAAGTCTGAGAAACGATGACTTTCTGGCAGGCATCAAGCATTTACCTTGAGCCAAGCACTGGTTTAGGCGCTTTCCTCACACTAACTCCTTTGCTCTTCACGATGGCCGGGGAGGTAGACATCATCATCATCTCCACTTCACGGGTAAGGAGACTGAGGCAGTGACATTCAGGAAGGTAGTAAGTGATGGGAGAAGCCTTGATTCAAACCTCCAGCTCCAGAGCTCACACACTTAACCCCTAACCTGCCTTCTCCACCTGCCAGTTAACAGCTGCCCGATTATGGGTTAACAGAGAGAATAGTTTTGAGTCTTTCTTAAAGATAATTTATGCAATCCTAAATCACAACCATTCAAGTGCCTGGGTCAAAAATAGACATCCAAACACTTTTAATTGCATTAAGCACGCCTTGAGGTAAGGGTGTGGGAGTGTGTAGTTTATTTCAGAGGGACCCCCCAGGAAATGTGGGCCCTTACCCTAAAGTAGAAGGACAGACAGAGAAGAGCCAGAAGTCACCAAAAGGACTTAATGGGGGTTACACCGGGGAACTCCAAGAAACAGCATAGATCAGCTAGGCCAGAGTGAGGGGTCTGAGGGCTTCATCCACCAAACCCCATCAGTCATTTGCTGGGAGCCACTCCCAGGATGTCATCCCCCCACTCCTGACCTGCCCCGTGCTCGTGCACGGCTCCAGCACAGCGTCTGGGCAGGTGTGGAGATGCCAGGAGATGAGGACAGGGGACTGACCCCCCCATGGTGCTGGCCACAACCAGCCCAAGAAGAACATTTCAGGTACTAACTGGTCTTCTTGTTCCAATATGCAGAGTTTAATCTGGTAATTTAAAAACACACGTGCTTGGCAAGTAAGATAAATATTTTAATTACCCCTCTGTCCATGACATTCACCAATTCATTTTTTCTAACCAAAACATACGATTGTGAATCTAGCTTAGGTACCAAGAGAACTCAAAACATAAATTGAAAACTATCTCAAACAAGACCTATAAATTATCAGCCATTAAAAACAAAGACTGATAAAAACAGACTGGCATTCTGTTCATTTAAAGATAGCATAAGGAAAGAAAGACTAGCTGTGGACTAGGAAAAAATATTAGAAAAAATATATAATTAACTAAGGATTAGTATCCAGAAGAGTAAAAGAACTTCTAAAGTAATTAAGTCTAAACAAAAACTCTACTTAAATATAGGCCATAGACAGGAACAGGATTTCACTAAGTAGGAAACACAAAAGAAACTCAATCCCTTTAGCTATGAAGAAGACATAATTTAAATCTATGCTCAGATGGTATTTTATACCTCGTACATTGCCAAACAGAATGCCACCAAGTGAGGTGAATGCAGAAAAAACGCAGAAGCTTTTGCACACTGCCGGTGTGTGTGACCTGGCCGCGATTACTTGAAGACGATGTTACTGTACTATCTGGAGCTTTATTCCCAACACAGCTATCCCAGTCCTAAGCAGACACTTTAGAGAAACTCTTGTGTATACACACTGGAGGACACATTTGAGACTATTGTCACCTACATTGCTGATATGAAAAAACAGCAAACCCCAAGGCCCATCCACAAGAAAATAAACAAACTGTGGTACAGTCACAGAAGGAAATATTATACCACATTGAAAATGAACAGGAACTAGTCTTAGAAACAAAATCCTGCATGAAAACAAGCAAGACCCAGAAGACTTTTTTTGACTCAAAAAATGAGCAAAGCCAGATATTACCTTGCTTGGTAATAGACATAGAAGCAATCAAACCCTTTTAAAGCAGAGGAATGATAAAATGAAAGTTTAGAGGAGGGTCTACTTCTGGTGAGAGGTAGGGGAACGAGATGGAGAAATGCACACGGGGAGATGGGACGATCCAGGGGAGCCCCACTTTATGAGTTAGGGGGAGTTCCTGGGTCCTCCTCTCACTATTTTTTTTTTTTTGTGGTTTTTGGCCAAGGCTGGGTTTGAACTTGCCACCTCCAACATATGGTGCCGGCGCCCTACTCCTTGAGCCACAGGTGCCACCCCTCACTTTTATACTCCATCATCTGTTCACATGGACATGTACATGGGGGGATGCAGTAATTCAGTCAGGTGCCCCTTCTCAGGTGTTCATCTTACTTTTATACTCCATTATTTGAGCCTATGTTACAAATACTCTTTCTGACATCTCCAGTATCATGCAACTTGGGAATAATAACTAAGAAAGTAATGCTCAGCCTTACACAGCTCACATCCCCCCACTGGGGAGCCTCCTGCTGAAATGCTTCCTCCTTTCTTAGACGGTGAGTCACGAGAGGGACAGTGTGGGGCCTGCCCAGGCTGGGGGCAAGGAATATCTCACAGACAAGTCTTGAAAGATGAGAATGCAAGTGCCCATCAACTCACGAATGGATTAACAAGCTGCGGTACATGTATACCAGGGAACACTATTCAGTCATTAAAAAGACAGAGATTTGCCTCGGTGCCAGCCACACACGCCAAGATTGGCAGGTTCAAACCCGGCCCAGGACAGCTAAACAACAATGACAACTGCAACAAAAAATAGGTCTGGATTTCAACACTCCCAACACCTAATCCAGTGCCTCAGAACCGTGCATGGAAACTTCATCTCAAGGATTATGACCAAAATATTCACATTTCCATGCTGTATGACAAAGAGTTGTGGCAGGTGCCTGTACTCCCAGCTGCTTGGGAGAATGAGGCAAGAGAATGGCTTAAGCCCAAGAGTTTGAGGTTGCTGTGAGCTGTGACACCACAGCACTCTGAGGGTGACATAGTAAGACTCTGTCTCAAAAAAAAGACAGATTTTACATCTTTTGTATTAACCTAGATGGAGGTGAAACACATTCTTCTTAGCAAAGCATCACAAGAATGGAGAAGCAAGAATCCAGTGTACTCGATACTAATATGAAACCAGTAGATAAACAACTACCCCACATGAGAGAAAAGCAAAATTAAATTCAAATGGGGGTAAGGGAGGAGGAGAAGCGGAAACAGAGAGGGGAGGAAGGGGGATGAGAGGTGAGTTCTCGCCTAATGTGAACATGGACGGGTCTACAGCACAACCCTGGGTGAGGGGTTCAAATACAGCCTGTACTTCACCTAACAAAGGCAGACCATGTAACCTCATCATTTGTACCTTCATATTAATCCAAAGTTAAAAAAGAAAAAGTAATCAATTTAATTTTAACAAAGGAAAGATGAGTCTGATTTGCCAAGTGGAGGTCAAGGGAAGCATTCCAGGCAAGGGAAAAGGAAAGGTCAAGGGATGGAAGGAAGGTGGATCTGGCAGGAACTGGGGAAGGGGAGGGTTGACAGAGGGACAGGGAGGTGACTCCAAACAGTTCATGCTGAGTGCGTTGCCCAGTTTGGGTGATTTACATCAAGGTCCAATTCTCACACTCGTAAAGGAGCCTGTTACTGCCGCTCACCTGCTCAGGGCTGAACCACATGTCCTCCAAGGCTTCTGGAGGCAACAATGGTTTTGTTTCCCCATCAGAGTGGTGATGTTGGGAGAGGAAGATGAGAAATTAAACACATCTGCTACCTTCTCTCTGCCAGTTTACACAACCCACCCCAAACATAAGGGCTAAGTAATCACCTGTGACTACAGAGAGACATTCGAGCTGGGTGGTCTACCAAGGATTAAACACCTGGATCATTGAGAAAATGTCCTCTCATTAAAGGCACAGACACCAACCTACCCCTCCTATTTACGGATCTGACTACGCCTTGGATGCACCAGTAATTTTCCAACAGGTCGCATGAACTAAAGGAGCAAAACCACCCTGATAAGAGTGACACAGAGAACACCGAGTCTGACGTCTGGAGCCCATGCTGCACAGCCTGAGTAGACACGGGCTGCAGCGTCCAGCCCTGACGGGGACAGCTAGGCCTGGGGGGGCGGGCAGCGGACACCTGGAATCCACTCCCTGGATTGGATTGCAAGGTATCGCGCCTCGGACGGAACCTTTATCTCAAGGACTATGGCCAATATATTCACATTTCCATGCTGTTTGACAAGAGTTTGCAACAAATGAAATTATGCAACAATAACATCTATTGTGTTTATGGTAAATAAAATACTTTAATTTACCCCTGTTTTTAAAACTCTGAACCAGCACAAGCCCATTATCATATTCACTGATGTCTGACAAGGATATTTCTGTCTCACCCACCCAAGAATTCTGCCTCTGTCAAAAAACAGAAAGACCAATAGGAGACAGAGCAATGTTCATTTATGTACCCTAGGCAAAGCTGAGATAGTTTATTATGCAGATAACACCATGGTCTGATGTGTATTTCCATTTAAAAATACTTTCACGTGTTACATGAAAGGAGAGAAGATGAGCACTCCCCTTGACAAAGATGGCAGAGCCTTCGGACCTGGCAACACGCACAGGGTTAAAGCACTGCCACCTACTGCGTGGCATCTAACCATCATTTTTGCTGTGGTATAGGTAAACCACAAATACTAGTCAGCCATTAAAAAAGATGGGGACTTCACATCTTTTGTATTAACCTGGATGGAGTTGAAACACGTTCTTCTTAATAAGGTATCATAAGAATGGAGAAGCAAGAATCCAATTCTAATATGAAACACGTTCTTCTTAGTAAAGTATCGTAAGAATGGAGAAGCAAGAATCCATTCTAATATGAACCCACTAGATGATCTAATACCTGCCCACACAAGAGAAAAACCCAAATCAATTCAAAGTGGGGGCTGAGGGAATGAGGGAGGGGGAAGGTATGAGGGGTCACGGTGTATGGCACCTCTTTGGGGCAGGACACAATTGTAAGAAGGACTTTACCTAACAAATGCAAACTGTGGAACCTAATTCTTTGTACCATCAATGAACCTGAAACAATTAAAGAAAAAAAAATATGTATATATCAAAAATAAAATAAAATAAAAATATTTTTACCTAAATTGTTACAATGAATTTGTCTGAAATTATATTAAATATAATAAGGTTTGGGCAGATGGGGGTATTAGGAATAAAACATGGTTTTAAGATTTTTCAGCTCTGTTTCACCTCTCAAAAGTAACTTCCAGACGTCCTTACATTATGAATCAGAGAACTTCTGTTTTTGTTTTCTAGTAAGTGCAAAGTATAAAAAGGCAGCTGGTATCAAGATAGGAAAATCCACAGCGAGCAGGCAAGGAGCACCCCGAACTGGAAGGCCCTGCCAGCAGGGGAAGCTTCAGCTGCCTCACATTGAGGAATCCTATCAAGGAGGTCGTAGCAACAGTGACCACTGGCATTCAGTGAAATAAGGAAGAAAAAGCATTAAACTGTCAAAACAAACTGCAAGAGATTTCTAAGAGTGAGCCTATCGTAGACGCCGGTACTGCACAAATCTGGGTGGCCTCTCCTCCATTCGCAGACTCAAGGTGCCCGACGATCTCAGAAAAACAAAAAACCACCATCAAGAGGGTCTTCATGTTTTTCCCACTGATGCTTGTTGACCCTACGTGTGGAACTGGTGGAGTAGAGAGGTGTCCGTGTGGCCCTGGTGTGTGACTTGGCGTGGCAGCTACTGACTGGAGGTCTAGATTTGCTCCAACGCTCCCCAGCACCTGGTCCAGTGCCTGGCGTTCAGTGGGCACTCAGCAACGACCTGCTGGATTTAAATAAGTGAGCCCTGGAAGGAGCCTTCCTTCCTCTGTAGGGTCAAAGACGCCATTCACAAGGACCGAGTGAACCCAGACTTTCTGTTCATAGTACTTGAAAGTGCAAGCGCTGTGTCAGCAGAAATGGAATTTCTCTCCTCCTAATCTGCTCTGAGATCTCTGGGTGTCCTAGGGAAAAGAGCAAATTGCAAATGGAAATTCCACTACGATCTCTTCCCGGGGAGCAGGCTCCTGGGAGCCCCACACTGGGTCCCTTCATTACGCTCCCTCGGCTAACCAGGACAGAAGGTGCCCCAAAAAATGCAAGCACATTTTAAGAAAGGGAAAAATGGTAATATTCAATGCTCAACATATACCGATAAGAACAGGTGAATACAAATCATGTGTGAGCACCTCTTGTAATTGCAGAAGTCAAACGCAACTTGAACATTGGAATTTTAATAGTTTTTCCTTTTATTTCATTTTCTAGGTGCCTGTGCATTTACTGAGCCCCTGTGGTGGTGTGCGAGGGTCCCCACTCGCAGTCCCCCATTCTCGGGACCTCGGAGCAGGGGAGGGTCCCCCACTCTCGGGACCTCGGGGCAGGGGAGGGCTCCCCACTCTCAGGACCCCCACTCTCGATGGCAGCTCACTGGGGCACTCTGGGCACACCTGCTGTGCTTCACCAAGACCAGAAAGAACTAAAACGCATTCTCAGCAAAGGATTTTCCCCCCCAGTATGATGTTGTCAGTAAATACTTAACTAAGAATTTTTTTAATACTATGAAAGAAATCTTCATTTTAAAATCTTGAAATCTAATTCTCTCATTTTACTTAGAATCTAGAAGATTCTAGGTGAAAGGCATCCTCGCCCCCTGAGCCCACCGAGGCGTCTGACAGTCCCAGGTGGGCCACTAAGCCTTGTCGGTGCCCTCCCATCCCAGACGTTCTCCATCCACCTCCACTTCCCCTGCGGTGCCCTCCTGTGAGACTCACTCTGGCATTAAGTTCCCGGTCAAATCAGGCATTTCATGAATTTTACGTGACTGGGGGAGAGATAGTTGAATGACACAGGGAGGGTACAGGTCAGGGTTACAGTCACAGGAGGGCATGGTTATCTGCTATGCCCTCCACTGAGAATTTCTCTTAACTTTGGCTGGGGGGTATTAAAAAAAACGGCAGAATAATATCTTTCTCACTGATCCTATTTTTTATAAAGCACCCTTATAGAGCCCTACTGTGTTCCAGGCACTATGTTAATTTCTGGAAGTAAAAAAATATAGCTGTGTCAAAAATGTAGCTGTTCCAGGAACTCACACTTGGAAACAGTGGACACCCAGGTGGTCACAGAACAAAGCGGTGAGTGGGCTGTCACACAGAAAGTGACCAGGGCAGCGGGAGGAAGGACAGCTCAACCTGGGAAGCCGGGAGGGGGACACAGCTGAGTGGAAACTTAAAATGCACCTTGAATGAAGATCTAGCCATTCCAAGACAGCTGAGTGGAAGGAAGGCGTTCTGGGCCAAGAGGAACGTGTGTGACTCTCACGGTGGGCAGTGGTGGGCAGCTGGGTGTAGCA
This sequence comes from Arctocebus calabarensis, assembly GCA_963573935.1. NCBI lineage: Eukaryota > Metazoa > Chordata > Mammalia > Primates > Lorisidae > Arctocebus > Arctocebus calabarensis. The sequence continues at coordinate 14,321 of CAUYON010168346.1, forward strand.
GGAGCACAGGCATAAAAGAAGGTTGAGAGGTGAGGACGAAATGGGTTATTTGAAGTATTTATGGAAACCTTTGTTTGAGATACTAAACAGCTGGGCAACCAGAAGTTATGGCATGATCAAATCTAGCGTCTGAAAAGTAACTAAAGGTTTCTGTGGATGAGAGCTAGAAGAAGGGGTAAAGCAGAAGTTATCACAGTGTAAGGGTGGCCGGTGGCGACGTGGGCCTCAGCGGACCACGAGAACCTCACCAACAGCAATTCCACCAATGTTCCCCTTTAACTGAATTCGTGTCACTGGCACATGGACCCTATACACTGAGCAACTATTAAAATGCCATCACATTATCAACTTGGAGAATTCTCAGCTGTCTGATCAGAGCTGAGACAGAGCTAACGAGCTTAGTGTCTGCATACAGCTGGTCTACCACACGCCAACCATCTCCGGGGCACTCTTTCATATACCCCCACACCACCACCCTTTAAGACAGCATCTGCACATTGTACACAGGAGGAAAATCACACTCAGAGTAAGTAATGAATGAACTTATCCAACTAGGGACCCAGCAGTGGAATTTGGTGTGCACCTAGCTTCAAAGTCATCTGTAAATTTGGACCCTGTGGCAGGAGAGGGCGCTGACAAAGCTGCCTCCTCCCTGACCAAATACCTCAGAAGAAGATTCACAGCAGTGTGGGGCAAGGTCCCTGGCCTGGAAAGAAGAGTTTGGACACTGGTTTCATTTTTTCCTGCACATGGCAGCAAACCACAATGAGTCAGCTGTTGTCACGGGCATTGCGTAATTCCAGGGGGGTATTCACAGCTCAGCTACTCTTGGTTATTTCCAGTTCAGTAAGAAATGGAAGCGATCAATGGCTGGGGGGGGTGAATGGGGTGGAAAACTCATTTAACTCTTAATACCATTAAATATTTAACAATTTTCCAAGGAGGCAACATCACAGTCCATGACATACTTGGCAGCGGGTGCACTGGGATCCGTGGACTTCAGCTTCCCCCAAACACTGATAAATTTCTAACTCTGAAGTTTTATTTGAGTCCAGATATCCAAAATCTGCTTCAGCCAATCTACCTGAAGTCGTGTCTGTCAACAGAGAGGTAGAACATCACCCAGGCAGACTTTAAAGTTTTAAAAGGAAAAGCAAACGAAGCTAGTTCAGGATAGGTCTTTTCTTTCTTTAAGGTGAGAGCCGGGGCACAAATGAAGCATGCCATGGTAAATAGGAGCTGTGCTCACTCGCAGTCATGCACTGTAGCCATTAAGCCTTAAGGTCTTAAGGTACCAGCAATGCATATGATAAATTTCTCAGAAGCATCCCAGCCATAACATGGCTCTCGCTGATTGCTCATTTACCCATAATGCATGCTGTCATAGCAAAGCCTGACAAATGACAGTAAGCTCAGGTTATTTTTTACACTGACTGCCAAGCCCCTCACCTCAGATTATTCATTTATTAGGGCAATCACTGAGGTCTGGGTACTTAATATTGTTTTCACCAAATATGAAAATGATCTACTTGCCTATTCTTCAGTTCCTCCTAGGGCCAGCCATTTATCATCAGCTCAGGATGAATGACCGCTTCATTATGGCTGTAATTTATGAGGTGTTAGAAGTAAAAAGCCACGCCTAGAGACTTAAAGCTTTAATATGGATTAAAATAAGATAATCAATCAAGCTAATACAAATTTTCCCTCAGCATTATTTCTTGTTTTGAAATAGCTAAATAATTTGGGGAGGGGGTATTAATCCATGTTGAATACCTCATTATCCAACACCAGGCACGAGTGTCTCAGACAATATGTAAATAAATACAGGATGTGATACTACCTGGGGGGGGGAGGATATAAAATGAAACCACCAGCTGGGAGCAACTGAAATCCTTATTTTCCTTAATGGTGTCAGATAAACTGGAGACCAAAGAGTCTTCAAAGCAGGTATAAACTTGAGAGGCCCAGGCTATCCAATTTTCTTATTTCTCTATAAGAATATTGTAGAAAAATTGCTGCTGCTTTTCTTTCCCTTATTCTCTCCACAACAAAGAACTTACTCTGGGAAGAAAAGTTATGTCTCAGTAACATCTCACAATTTCGCTTTTTTTTTTTTTTTTTTTTATGTCTGAATCAGGGTTTCACAACTCATAATTTGGACGAGAGCAGCCTCTCTTTGTGTTCAGGGAATAAGAAGCATTTCCTACTAAAATAGCATTACTGTCTTTAAACGACTTCTTTTCTGGTCTGTGTCTTGATTTTATAGTTAATAGGCTATGCCAGAGCAAATATTATTTCTAAATTATGTGTCATGCTCAAAACACTCACATAAACCTATTTGACCAGTTGAGTAAAAAACCTTTGAAGACTATTTGGGAAGTTCACAATTTAATGCTTTAAACACATGCCACCAGGAAGATAATCACTAAAAGAATTAACAAATACACAGTCTAAAGCCTAAGACACTAAGGTGCTAATTAAAAACCTCCCCAAACTTCTTGCCATTTTTCTAAGATGTGTTCTTTGCAGGTGAGACAAATGGACCCCTGCCGCCTCCAGGCAAATTTTGAAGGATACTTCCAGCAAGGCCTGGTGACTGGAACTGCTCAGCCTTGAAATTAACATCCCCAGGAAAGACCTTTTCCTCCCCTCCAGACAACAGCAGCTTACATCTTCAAGACAAAACAAGAAAAAAAAAAAAACGATGACAAAAAAATGGGCCCAGAGAAGACAGTTAGAGTAGTCACTTGGTGGGCTCTTGAAGGAGCCTTCATTTTTTTCCTACGGGGACAGCCTGGAAAACACACAGAGCCTGATAATGGCTTTGGTCAACATGGCCAATCTCCCCACTTCCTCACACACAGCCCACTGAGTTTACCTTAAAGGAAGAAAAGCGGGGACTTTCACAGAAGCCCTGCGTCAGGAGCGGCTATTACAAATCAAGCCAAGACTCTGCATAAGAAGAAAAGGATCTTTCACAAGCTCATGATGGGAATTGAATGCAAAAGCCATATAATTGTAATCTAGAGTATGACAACCAGTGATATGAAATATTTCCACTTGGTGTAACTGTTTTCCATTCAGTATTATTTCCAGCAGTAACATCCCCTGGAATGTCACTCAGACTGGTTTAAGTTAAATTCTAATCTAGATCTTTGTTAGGGAAGGGACATTTTTTAATCCAGTCATCTTTCTCTATCCTACATATAATCAACAACTGCACTTCAACAGGGATAAAACAATTTAAGCTCCACAGTTGTTCTGAGTGTGAGTATGTGTATGTGTGTGTGTGTGCGAGTATGTGTGTGTGAGAGACAGAGAGAGAGAGAGAAAGCTTTTCATGCTGTATATTTGGGTAGAAAATGAGCTTCTCTCTCTCATTTGGACCTTAGAATTAAGATGGTTAAAAAAATAAGAAAATGCATGATTACTTATTAATTTTTTAACTCTACATATATCTTCAGGTATCTCATATCATCCATGGCATCAATTATGGCAAATTTCCCAGTTTTTCTCATACCTGTTCTACCAGGTTCCTGATAACAAGGGAAAATATTCCAGGTCCCAGCAAGCAATGTTATCATCACTTATATTTTGCATGCCTCACTTCAGAGCCATGTCTTCAGTACAGAGAGTCACTGATTATCACTGTGATTTTTATTTCTGAGTTAAATATACTTGGCACAAAATACTGTTTAAGAGCAAAAGAAAATATCTTGCATGTTTAAAACACACAAATGGCCTTCCAGGGAGACATAAGGCCCGTCACTGTCTGAAAATTGAGAGTGTGGAGATGGAGAACTGTTTTCCCCCTTACCTCTGCTTCTCTGCTTATATGATGAAATTTTCAAATAATTCCTCCTCTCAAAGTACTGTAAGTCTCTAGTAATGCCTTTTTTATGTTTGTGATCCCTCAGGGTGGCCCTTCCCAGGTAATCATCATCAATAATAAAAATCTTTGAATAGATCAAACATCCCACAGAAGTCAATCAATACTAGCAGGTGCTTTGCTGAGCCACAATCGTCACTGCTCACGCCACACTCCCACCTACCTCCGGTGGGCTGCTAGAGCAGATTTGCTTTCTTCAAAAGGCCAAAAAAGAACCTGCTTAGGAAGCACAGACCTTTCATCAATTGCACAGCAGAATAGAAAGTATGTAACAATTAAAAAGATTACAAAGCGAATATGCAAGAAAGCCCTGGGTAAACAGAAGTATGTTACATAAACCTATCACAGATCAATGCTGCTGCAATTGTTTCTTTTTAATCACATAGCTCATCTTCCTTCATCCCTGGGTCAGAATCTAGAAGACATTGCATTTGAATTCACTGGGTCAGTTCTCAGAATGGAAATTAAGTGTCTGCCGTGCAGCAGAATACAGAACACAGGCAGGGATGTGTCCTGAGTGTCACGTCTCTGCTTTCCGGGAGCTCACCTTGGAACACAGCTACAATTCTGCTCGGCACTGGCTTGCAGAGGGGCCCGATTCCCACAGGACCTGGAACTGACTGATACTAATCACACCCCCTGCCTTGTGTTTGTTGAATGAGCAAGTGCAGGAATGAATGCCTCACTGAGGTGTCATGCTGAGCCTGGTATCATCCTTCCTTTCATCAGCTACTAAAAATTAAAGTATTTCCATTTTTCTATAAGATTGGAAAATAATATTAAAAATAAAATTATTTGTAATAAGCTGGGCCTAAGAAAAAGCACATAAGGGTACAGATTTCTCCAGGCCTCTCACTCTCCAATCACTTACTGCACAGTTGCACACAGACCCTTAAACGACGGCTTTGGGGGGCAGTTTCTCAAATGCAAACCGATACATTTTGCTGAATAAAATTCTGACTCGAACAGGGTAAGAAATAGTAACTTAGATATAAACTGCTAAGTTACCAATTAGCTTCTTAAAACAATTGAAAGTCACAGAGAGCCCTCAATACACAGGCGGTTAATTAATTAACATTGGATGTGATTAATAATGAGTCTCATTTAATAGCAAATATCTGGCTGCAATGGCTGCATGACAGAACAAAAAGCCTTCAGAGAGCAAGCAACTATATTTATCCTGATTGTGTTTGGGATTTTAACATGTTTCGAGCAGGCTGACAAATGGCCTATTAATTATCTAATGTTGTCTGACAACAACAGCTTGATAAAGATGTATGTTTTTGAATCGCTGGATGGAAATTGCTGGAGAAGAGCCCCAGAGGGGCCTCGCTGTCCTAAAACTGGGCTCCAAGCCATAGTGACAGGCAAGACAAAGCCCTATCTCCTGCCACAGGCTTCACAGATAAAATATGGCTTGGCATTAAGGTCTTTTTCTTTTTTTCTTTCAGAAAACTGCTTCTGCAATATCTGATTAGGAAAAGGAGGAGCAGGTCTTTACTAAATTGGGGTTAAGGCATAATCAATATCATATATGGAGTGTCTGGCCTATTCTGCATAAACACGGGCACTTCATATTATTAAGGAGTCTATGATGCCGACAGCACATGGCAGGACACTGCAGCTCTCTCGATTCTTTTTATTTAGAAGTTTATCTTCCAACCTGTTTGACAGCTGCTCCTAAGTGGTTTCACAGTGCCAAATTATTTTTATGATTGTTTGATGTTTTATTCTCCCATTTCAGTTAATGAGATAGGATCCCACAATGGCCATAAGTCAGGGCTGTCAGAACTAAAAAGCATGCTTGTGGCAAGAGAGCCTGATGGTAAATAAGGCTAAAAGCAATGGATAATAAAAAACTCTGTTATCAGAGTCGCCTTTGCAATCAAAACCTGTTGGGGTCAGACCTTCCTTTCTTTGTGTGGCTTCTGGATATTCCCGAGCCACCTCCAAGTCCCTATCTGCCCTACTCCATCACCCATTTCCGCTCTGCAAACAAGTCCACATTTCCCGGGAAAGGCTCGCGAGGAATGATATTAACTAAGAGATGTTAGAAGGTCTTAAGGATAGCGAGTGCTATATTCTAATTAAAGGGCTTGTGCATCATTTCCAGTGCCCAGCAAGCAATTTGTCATACACCATGAGAGAGAAATTGTTCAACAAATAACCTTTACCAGAGTCTTGAGAATGACTTCATAATTGAAATCCCTAATGGTTTTTCTGGGAACTTTTATTAAGGTTGAAGGTGTTTTTTTTTTTTCTTTACTTCTCCCTCAATAGCTTATAGAAACTTACAGTTGTAATGTAGCAGCTTACTTTCAGAAAAGGAAGCCCCTTATTAGTTATATGTACAAATGCTGTAAGTATTAACGAGGCCATTTCTGCTGATACGCAACTGTACAATGGTTTCCCCAAAGAGACTGAGAGCTTTGTTTGATCTCTATTATTCTTTTTCATTTTATTGTTCCTAATGAAAAAGCTTTGAGAGAGATGAAGATGCCTATGTTTGGAACTATTTTTGCCATCTTGCACTAAAGTCCTTTATTACCTTACACTAAGTCTTTTAGTGTAACATTATCTTTGAAAATGTGATGAGAAAAAAATTCAACGTCACTACTAGACTGAGTCTATAACATAAATTACTATTTAAAACTTTAAAAAATGAAAAGCAACCCCTTTAGCAAACAATATTTTGTTCTTCTTACTGCACATTTAAAATAATGGCCCTTCACCGGCAGAAAATAGCACAGCAAAAATTCAGATAAAAATAAGTCCCATAACTAATTACAAAGCCTCGTGCAGAAACACCCCCTGATGAGTACCACAGATTGGCTGCTTTATAAATACTTCAGGCTTGCCAGTAACCCCGGTTTGTATCCCACATCTAAGCCATTTGTCTCTTCTTACAATCAGCCACGTCTATGTGTATCCTCGTGTCTGGACACGTTTTACTTACTACATGTTTTCCAGGATATAAAACTCAGGCATGACACATCTTCACAACGTGAACAGAACAATGACACGACCAAACAAGGATGGAAAAAAAGGATTTTAAATGGGCTAAGTGTCCCCATGAGGTTAGCTGAGGTTAGCTTCAGAGAGCTCAAGTCAGAAAAACCAAACACCAGAAGTAAAGGATAGGTGTGGATATGTTGTGTGCAACTGTGGAAGACACAGCCCTTATGACACTCTCATGTGACCTCGAATTCCCTGCTGTTATGCAAAGACACTGCACCCCTGACTGAGGGGTATTCACCTCCAAGCCTATCTCCTCACTTATACTGAGCCTTCTCCAGGGAAAAGCCTAGTGGTCCCTAATCAGGGCTGGTAATGGTGCGTGAGTTGGCAGAAAAACTTGGACAGTTCAATGAGTGGTTTCTATTAAAGAGAGCATAGAAGTTAAAAGGTAAAGATTATCACTCTCCCTGGAATTATCCTATAGCCTGAGAGTATCTCTATGAGAAGGATCCTTGTGCTTTAGCACAGTTCACAGGTGAGGGCGGCCACCTGAAAAACCACAAGCATATCTGGGAACTCCCAGGACAGTAAACATAACTGCAAACCACGGTGGGGCCCACACCCTGGGAGCACCCGTAACTGTCAGCGCTGACTCTGCACTCCTCCTCCCGAACCTTCCATGTGAAACTCAGGAAGGCCCAAAGCTCTGGACACCGACCACTTGCCTGCCCCCATCTTGGTATGGTTTGGTTTGCTGTAGCGAGACCCACTGAATTGGCCCGCACTTTAAGAAGCCCACCCGTGACTCAGATTCCCTGCTCTGGGGGAAGGACCTTGGACCATCTCCAGGTGAGGTGCTTCCAGCAGCCCCTCTGTAAGGTGCAGCCACGCTCTGTGGTTCTCGTGGACCCCATGCTCACCTAATACTATGCACTCCAAGTTTCACCAGCATCCGTAATAAGCAGACTACCCACTGTTCCCCTGACCCACGGGAAGGACAGGCCACCCATGTTCTCCCTGGGCACTTTTCCAGTAGAACGCCAGGCAGGGAAGTGTACCCGGGGCTGGATGGGCTGCTGTCTCAGCAGTCATGACCAACGCCCCCGAGTCCTGCCCGCTCACGGTGCCCAGCCCAGTTCATGGCTCCACCACTGTCCTCCACAGCCAGAGCAGCTCCCCTGACAGTCCCTTCCAAACGCCTGGTCCCTGCCCAGGAGGAAAGGATTTCCACTAATTTATGCCCCACACATGGCTCATCACTTATAAGAGGCTACTGGCTATTGAGATACTCAAGAGGATTTTTTTTTCTTTTAATTTAAGAACTTGGAGGGCTTAATTTTGAGCTACAATTGTTTGTTTGGCTTCTCTGTGCAAAAATTCAGCCAAAAGAATAGGAAAAAAAGCTAATTAAGAAGATAAAATGACTAAGTCAGTCAGCACAGTACCTAGAGGAAGAAGGGACAGCCTGGAGCAGATAAAGGCGAGAAGGGGCAGCCTGAAAACAAGCCAGGCCCTCCTGCCTGATCAAACCGGGCCAGTGCGCGTGTGCGCTAAGGAGCAGGATGTGCAGAAAAGAATAATGGGAGAAGAAATGAACCACAGTCTTTTTTTTTTGGCTCCAGAATTATGTTTTGGACCCAAAAAAGAAGACTATCCCCTCAAATAGAATCTTTAATGTCCATGTTTGAATAATAGATGTGCCAAATTATTACTAAAAATGTCATCTCTGAAATATGAGTCCCCATGCCTGTGATGCCGTCAACCTTTCAGCCACACACTGCGGATCTGGGTTTCTTATTTGTTTCCTCTTATCCTTCCTCCCCCGACCCCCTTGGAATAAGAGCAAATGTGTCTATATGATTCAAAAGCATGCACAGAAGTGTGATGTAACCTAAGCTGGGTTTTCAGGTGTTCCTTTTTCCAAGCACGAGAAAAGAAAATGGATGACACCACAAGTTTAATACTAATTGATTTATTACCTGCCTAAGCAAATCCCAGGCTGCACAATGGCAGGCTTGGACTTAAAGCAAATGATTTACAAGATAATGTTTGACTCTGGGAAAGGGTAATCAGATCCAGATACAATGGATGATAGGATAATTGAGAAGAAATAAAAGAGGATAAATTGCCATGTGCTAATGAGTTTACAGGCCCTAATGGGAAGGACATCAGTTTTAACACTCAGGTTATGAGCGAAGAGCAAGTCTCTCTCCTTCTGCCCCCTCCTTCAGCCGCTGAAGTAGAGCTGAAACAAACCAAGATTAATGGTATCCCACTCATTTGCTTAACCATTCCTTACACCTCAGAAAGCTTCCAGGATGAAGCACGGAGGGCTGCGGCGTCCTGCATCAAACATGCGGAGCCCAGCGTCACCCGGGCGAGCGCCTCCCGCCGGCAGGTGCCACCTGCCCCGGTGCCAGGAGTCTTTCTGGCTCCGACACAGCAGCAGCGCCCCTGCCTCCGGGTCTGGGGGCCTGGACCAGCGGACACCGCGATCCGCCGGACTCTCGAACCACTTATGCGACCTGCGCACTCGCATTGGGAAATGGTCGCCGAGCAGCAATCACGTCTGGCCTCATGATTCATTTTTATACCTCACTCACCCGCCGCCCCACGTCGCCAGCGAGGACTGGTGACACTTTATTGGTGTTTTTGATTACTGCTATAGCCATCTAAATTTTTCACAGGACCGGGGCCTCTGGTCTGAGCATGGCCGCCCGTGGACCGAAGGTGCAGGCCGCGCGCAGGGCAGGGGCGCTGGGGCGGTGCTGCCTGGAGAGGAGCGCGGGCTGGGGATGACGTTCAACGTGCTGAGTCATGGCAGCTCCGCCCGGCAGCGCCCCCCACAGGCAGCTCGTGTGCTGAGCCATGGCAGCTCTGCCCGGCAGCGCCCCCCCACAGGCAGCTCGTGTGCTGAGTCACGGCCGCTCTGCCGGGCAGCGCCCCCCACAGGCAGCTCGTGTGCTGAGTCACGGCAGCTCCACCAGGCAGCGCCCCCCACAGGCAGCTCGTGTGCTGAGTCACGGCAGCTCCGCCCGGCAGCGCCCCCCACAGGCAGCTCGTGTGCTGAGTCACGGCAGCTCCGCCCGGCAGCCCCCCCACAGGCAGCTCGTGTGCTGAGTCACGGCAGCTCCGCCCGGCAGCCCCCCCACAGGCAGCTCGTGTGCTGAGTCACGGCAGCTCCGCCCGGC
>CAUYON010168348.1:0-10272 GCA_963573935.1 Arctocebus calabarensis
GGAGGGGAAAGGGGAGAGGGAGAAGAGAAGAGTGGGGGAAGGAAGGAAGGAAGGAAGGAAGGAAGGAAGGAAGGAATGAATGGAGGGAGGGAAGGAGGAAGGAAGGAAGGAAGGAAGGAAGGAAGGAAGGGAGGGAGGGAGGGAGGGAGGGAGGAAGGGAGGGAGGGAGGGAAGGAGGAAGAAAGGAAGGAAGGAAGGAAAAAAGGAAAGAAAGAAGGGAGGGAGGACATTAAATTACAAAACTTGAAAACACTTGTTTACGCCCTACTGTGTCCCAGGTACAGTGCTAAGTGTGCAAGTGCTGTACATGAAGTAGAGCCTCTGTAAACTGACCCCCAGGGACTCTAACAGACTGGTCAGCACACGGAGATGGTCAATGTCAGGACCAGGTGCTGTCTGGGCTGTGAAGATGAGGTCACCTTGAGGAGGTGGTCAGCGATGGAGGGTTTACTGTACAGTTGACTGCGGTTCTTTATCCATAATCCTAAAATTCAAAAAGTTTGTTTTAACTTCAATTAGCACCAGGAAAGTTGCAAACTGAATTCATAGGGTGGACATGGGAAGTTTTTGATTTATAATTTATAACCTTTAATCACTTAGGGTGACTACTATAAGCTCTGTAGAAAAACTATGTTTGATTTTAGAATGTTTGTCACACGGAGGTATAACACAGTATCTCTCTAAGAGAAAAATAACTGAATTTTGAGACACATTTGAGAGTTTGAGGTTTTGTACTAACTCATTCAGTCTTTACAACAATCTTATTAGCTCCATTTTGCAAAGAAATAAATGGGAAAGGAGAAGTTAATAAAGGAATATTTACCAATAATGGGTGTTTTAAAGTCTGCAATTCTCTGGTCAGAAAATCCCCTGGAAATCTCTTTTTACAAAGGTTTTAATATATCATCGGTCTTCATAACACCTTTCAGACTTACCACAAGGGAAAGAAAGAGGGTGACCACAACTACTCATGTGGTCTTGTTATAATAATTAAGTTAATAATAAAACTTCTGTGACTTGTTATAATAATTCTGCTACTATTTCTAGTACATGCCAAATGGACACCTATTAGGATAGAAATTTAGAAATCTGTTTATTTTATGTGGTTTTTCCTGCCAAAGTGTAATTGTTCCCTCCCGTGTGGAGCCTGGTAATGTAACAAGGACCAGCTCATCAACATCTGGCTTTACTTTATTATTATTATTCTTAAATCATAGCTCTTTACTTTTGCTGTTACATCTTCCAGACCTTTCCCCCATCACACTTCATTATGCTGTGAGAAGATTCACAAAAGAACTCGCGATGACTACTTAGCGTTTACCCAATGCATGGTACTATGTCAGTATTTACTTAATTCATGGCACAATGGCAGTCTTGTTTAATATATGTATCCAGTAATCATTATCTTATGGGCTTTCACATTTATGTATTGATTGAAATTTTACTTTAAATTGCAATGTACTCATGTTTTAAAATCAATTTTAAACACCTTTCTGTGTGTAATAAATACTAGCTTAACAATTTTACTTAGTTTCTTTTGGATTTTAAAGTTTGTTTTCAGATACACATGAACACAGCCATGAACTTCCCCTGAGTTTTTCTGATCTGGGGTGGGATTTGCAGACCTACGTGCGCTGACTGACCCCACAGGGCAGTCTGTCAACACTGACTCACGCTGGGGGGCGGGTCCTTGTCCAGGTTGTAGCCTTTGGTACTTTTGCTTATTGTGGATGCAATAGGATCCCATTTTTGCCTTTGGAGGCGAACAGTGCAAAAGCTAACACAGAACATCTTACAAATTGTGGGAGCAGAGAGTGGTTTCAAGCTACTGCATGGGGAGAAGGGCCACACTGTTTACAACACGTGAGGTTGCTGGTGTGATAAGCCCGCAAGGAAGGGAAGGAGGACGGGTAGTGTCATCCAACTCAGACTGCATTTGTCCTTGTTATCGTGGGTAGTTAACAGGTTTTGATAGAATCCTTGAGATCTGAGAACTGCCAAAGATCTGAGAAAACATCCTGGCCTGCCCCAGCTGCTCGGCCCGCCCTTAGAGTGTAGACCCGCCCCCCCACCTCCTCCCTGCCTGGCCCCTCTCAATCTGTCAAGTCCACCTTGTCACACGTCACAGTCACGTCTTCAAGGAAGGTGAGCCCTTTTCATGTTTGTCCTGCCTCTCTCCTTCTCTCATAGGAACACACACACACTTTCTTCGTAGGCATGAAGGATTCTTCTCATCAGATGACTCTTCCTATCTATTCTGAGGAACCAGTTCTTGAAAAATATTGTATTTACTTCCTCCTCCAAGAATCTAACTCAGTAAAGAACACAGGGCTAAAGGATACCATGACCTCTGCCTGTAAGGGAGGGTTTTTGAAGTCTTAAAACGTGTGAAAACCATTGAAGGAATAACATGTGACCGACAGGCTGTTCCTATGCTGAGGAATTGTCACTTAGAAACGTCCTGATTAATCCAGGACGATCATTGAGACTTTTTTTGATGAATAAAAGTGGTCAAAATGAAGACAGGATTCTTCATCTGCTTCTTCAACTTTGCTTCTGGGAAAAATAAAGACAACTATTAATTCAGACCTTGCAAAGACAAAGGCACCTGTTTCCTAGACAAACTGCGTGAAGGCAATGGAAAGAAGAATGATGTTCCCACTGAAAGAAGGATGATGTTTCCACAGATGGTAGCCAAGAGACCCATCGATTCTCGTTGAAGCCTTAAAGTCAAAGTCCATTTCAAATTTTGTTTTGTATGCTAAACTTGAAGGAATGATCGATGTTGGACTGAGCAGAAACTGAAAACATCAGAACACTCACTGATGTGTAGCCAACTTGGGGTGGACAAGCGGACACAGAATGGTACGTGGCCTGGCCCTGAGCCCGTGGATCTGAGCAGGGAGCCCGGCATCCAGGGTGCTCAGGTGCACTCAGCCAAGCTGTGGGATATTTCAAACCCTCAAGGGAAAGACACCATTAATCCACACCCAAAGGTCCCCACGTGGAGCTCAAGGTCATCCAGTGTTGGCGAGGGTCATGATCCATTTCTTTGGCTAATGTCATATCTAGATAAAGCTAGGCTTTAGGTGATTTCTAACTAATTAATAAATAGAACTAGTAGGCATTTATTTTGGTCTATGGGTGCTGTGAAAAAAATTACTGAAACACTAAGAATGCCATGAGCAGGAAAGGCTGAGGACATTCGCTGGGGACGCTCTCTGTGTGTGGGGGCACTATCGTTATGCTAACAGCAGTTGATATTTATATATTTATTCTAACACCTGGCTTTACAGAAAAAATAGTGTTAATTTGGAATGTTAGACTATATATTACTCGAATCCATACATTATGTTTATAGAAAGCCATTCTGTTTAGATTATAAGAATTAGGAATGAGTAATAGCCGTCACTTGTTGGCAGCTTAACCAAAGTACGTATTGTATCCAGTTCCTTGCTGAGTGCATTTCTCCTTGTCATGACTCAGAAGTCAGACCATATCTGCATTCTTTTGATTTTATCAGTCAGATTTTGAGGTTAAAAGAAGCTCAAATTTGTCAGGAAGCCACAATTAGGGACAAGTCTGCTTTAGGGTCTCCTGTCTTTTTTCTTTTTCTTTTTTGTTTTTTCTTTTTGGAGTTTTGGCCGGGGCTGGGTTTGAACCCACCACCCCCAGTACATGGGGCCGGCTCCCTACTCCTTGAGCCACAGGTGCTTCCCTAGGGTCTCATGTGTTAAGTACCTCTGTGAGGTAGATGAGAGTTAAACTAGAGGGCTGAGATCCTGGAACCAAAGATGGCCTGAGAACACGGAGTCTGAAATTTAGGGAGATGACAGAATTGTGTTTATTCAGAATATCAGTTTGGTGATTCTTTTTTTAAATTCCTGAGTCCCAGGGCTGGTCAATGAGTGAACAATTTCACACGTAATCTAATTGAAGTGTCATGTTTGCCCCCAATTCTACCATTTATACATGTATCCGTTCCTTTGGTGTGCCTAACAGGTGGTACTTGTGACCTGAGTTCAGGTTGTTTGTGTGTTATGCCATTTGGACAATGGCCTTGGTTCCCAGACCTGTCAACATGATAACGCTAACTTCAGTCTCCGGATTAGAAAGGTGTTTGGAGCTCAGTCTGCACCTGTCAGAGTCACCTCGCTGTCAGTGGGAGTCGCCCCTGAACATGTGCTCAGCCCTCCCTCTTCCCTGGCCTGTTACCCCTTCCCAGCAGCCGGCTTGCTTACTCCCCTGTGCCTGTCACATGCGATGTGAGCATGGCTGAAAAGCTGCAGTCTTTGCCCCGTTATGCCTACCCGTTTGTGTCAGTGGAGAGCATTTCTGAAAGCCTCAAGGAGGACTACAAACCAGTCAGGGCAAGCCCTGGTGAGCCGCTGTCCACGGGTCCGAACCACTGATGTCCGCTTCCTGCTGAAATTCCTCTGCTCTCCGCGGTTCTCCATTAAGATACTTCATTTCAAATAAATATTTATCCCGTACAATTTTTGTACTCAAGACTCACTCTACATCTGAGCCTTCTCTATAATAAGGCCAAAAGAACTCACCCTTTGTGACTTATATAAATAATTGCCAGCAGGAGCCCAATCTTTCCAAGTAGAATCTTTCCTAAATGGTGTTTTTTCCCCAACTCAAATATATAAGGTAGACAAAAGCAAAGTTGGTCTGCTTCAAATCAGAGGAGCCCAAAGCCTCCCTCCTAATTTTTGATAATTCCTCCTAATTTTCTTCTCCACAAATGTGTCCCGGCTTCATACAACAAACCTGGGACTTAGGGGAGCAGCCTTTTGAAAGATGAGATTTGACATGTTATTGGGACATTCAGAAGAACAAATAATCTTCTGATTGTCAGGAAATTGTTCCATTTATTAAATGCCTAAGTCATCACATTCTCAGCAGCCCCCATAATAATTTAGAGTCTGGCATAGAACAGGCGTCAGCAAACCCCAACCTGTGGGCCACATCCGGCCCACCACCTGATTTTGTAAATTAAGTTTCATTTGAAAATGCATATTTAGGATATTTCTTCTTTTTCTATTGTCTATAAGATTTGGCATGATCTGTTTTTTGAAATTCTCCTTTACTTTTATTTATATAATATTAGTTGTCTATTTTTTGAGACTTTGGAAAAAAATAAGAAGTTAACTGATGACTTCATACTGAGTCTCAGAGTCAAAGCATTCTATAATGTCTTATTTGACAATGTGAATGTTACTTTCTTGGCATTATTATTACTAATATTGCTTAATATTTCGATGCAGTAAATGTCTGTTTTCTTTTCTGAATGTATTTATCTTTGTTCAGTCTTTACGTGGTTTTTTTGTTTCTAGTCCTTATCTTAAACATTGTTATTGTTATTAAATTTTAAGCCTTTTAAATTCTGTGATGGCAAAAAGTGGAACTCTAATTAACACATGTATATGTAAAAATAAAAAAAAATAAAAAATAAAGAAAATACATATTTAGGGAACAGTTGTGAATGTTTTCATGCTACAATGTCAGAGCTTAGAGACTAAAATATTTATTATCTGGCTATTTAAATAAAAAAAAAATTGCCAGGTGGCGCCTGTGGATTAAGGAAGTAGGGCGCCCACCCCATTTGCCGGAGGGGGTGGATTCAAACCTGGCCCCGGCCAAAAACTGCAAAAAAAAAAAAAAAAAAAAAAAATTGCCAGAAAATTGTTTCCTAGGAGCCATGTGCTGAGCATTCTGTAAGTAGACAGTTTCCATTAACCTACAACGTATAAATTACAAATAATTAAATGAAGATACTTAAGTAACTGGTATGGCTTAAACCCTGTTTTTCACTGTTTGCACTTTTTGAATACATTGGCATTTAAAGTTGACATGAAACTTTTTTTAAATTTTATTTTCTTTATCTTTGGATAAAATTTATCTCCACATTTCCAGTTTACCCCTCAAAACAGGTGAAATTTCTCTGCTGACATTCTGTTTAGCAAGGGCTTTGCAGATTCTGAATGCATCGATACGATGTGAAAGAGAGAAAGTTATTCTCTCTTCCCACCTCAGCCTTTGAATAACTCCAGATCAATGGTTGAGCCACGTCCTGGCTTTTATCTAATATGAAGAAAGCCGCTGTGCTGATGCCCTCTGAAAAGCTTTCAGAGTTGGCCCAAGATGAAATAAACTCCCCTTAAAGTAAAATAAAAGGTACCCTGCAATGCTATTATATAACGCACACTGTCAACAATGTCTTTCCATTTTAATAATACATCATAGCAGAGAGAAAGAGGGAACAGGGTAAAGGAAGAATCAGCTTTTACTAGTGAGGAAGATCTGAAAGGGGGTTCCCCCCACCCACTTCCTTTTAAGGGAACGCTCTCCTGGGACTCTATTCTTTCAGAAATGCCAGAAACAGATAATCCAAGAAGAGGTAAAATCATGTGTTGGTCTTCTTCAAAGAAAAGTGGATGGTTAGTTTGATATAGCAGAATGTTTTAAATTCACTAAAGGTTTGAACACGTCTTTGTTTTTCAGATCATTGATAATTTCCGTTCTGTCATCTTCAGCCGGTAAAAGCTACCAAGTCATCAAATATTAAAAAAATGTGAATTCATAGGTTTTTAACATTATATGGCCTAGAAGATGCTAAGTTGGACAGTAAGGAATTAGGAGGGAAGAAAATGAAAGAATGACAAAGTGGAAATGAACAGCTCATCCAGGGGGTGAGCCACCCCCTCCATCCTGCCTGGGGGGCTCTCTGTTCCCGTGTTAGGGGCGAGTGTGAATTAAGAATTTAGGGGCGTGTACGATTAAGGGTGCCCGTGTTTGCCACACTCAGTGAGTGCAGCCACAGTCATGTGAATGATTTCAGGATATTTGGGTGTTTATCTTCTTCCCACTCAAGATAATACATCAAGAAAGCAAGAGTGATGTTACCACACTAGCCGGAGGCATTGCAGCAGAGATCCCTGGTGTTGGGAGGACGTTTTTGATAGTGGCTGGCAAAAATTCAACCCCACGAGGAGCTTACCATCCTTCTTGGTGTTGATAGAAGAACATCTGTGAAACTGGCCCCTTAATAGAAAAGTACAGGTGTGAAACCGGGCACTTTCTCTTTCCCTCTGTGTCTCAGCTCTTCCTTCATCAGTGTTGATTTTATTTATATTTCCAGTACGTTTTTGTCCTCTTGGTGGTAAAAAAACCAAACAAACCATGACTATAGTAGCACCAGGCTTAGATAGCCCTTGGCATCAATGACCTCAGAAGGGAAAGAAATCCACCTGCCTGCCCACCCGGCCCCCAGATCACAGCATTTATTTTAATCCTGACAATGGCTCTAATTCACCTTGTTCAGCCATTGTCCGTCTTTGGATGAATTAACTCGTCTGCGGGCTTGGAGGACCCCAAGAGATCATCACCCCCCCTACAAGGGGGGACAACAAGTCCTTTAACTGACAGCAGATGCAGGACAAGCCAGAGGTGGCCAACAAGATGGAAGGGGATTTTCTCCTAGAAGAGCAAGAAGCCAGCACAGACTGTTTCTCTAACTTCTGTACTTGAACTGCTTTAGACATGAAACGTTCACGGCTGCCCTGGTTAGTGACCAGGGCCATCTGCTTGACGGGAAGAGTGGTCCTTTTCATGAGTGTTAAAACAAGCCAGACCATCCCTGCCCATGAAAGTCACTGGTTACCTCTCAGCACAGATCTCCAGGTTATTCGTTCACGTGCTTCTCTAGGAACGAGAACAGTCAAGGAAGGAAAGAGACCCCAGGCCCAGCAGCCGTGGTGATTGGAGTGCAGCAGGTGAGTTGAGGGTCAGATCGTTACAGGTCTTAGATCCTCAGAGGCCTCACACCATGTTTATAAATACAGACTCGCTAGGAAGACCCCAGAAACCACTAACTGGACCTCACTTGCTTTTTTTTCTTTCTCTGTACTTTTTAAAGGACTACATGACTAGGGCATAATTTTCTTTTTTTTTTTTAAATTATTAAATCATAGCTGTGTACATTAATGCAATCATGGGGTACAATGTTTTGGTTTCATATGCAATCTGAAATATTTTCATCAAACTGGCTAACATAGCCTGAATTCAGGGCATTTTCTTAGTTATTGTATAAAGACATTTATATTCTACATTTAGTAACTTTCACCTATACCCTTCTAAGATGCACCGTAGGTGTGGTCCCACCAATTACTCTCCCTCCACCCACCCTCCCCCTCTCCTCCCCCCCTTGCCCCTTTACCCATATTCTTGTGCTGTATAAATTAGTTTCATAGTAGGGCATTTTCTTACTTATTGGGTTAAGACGTTATATTCTACATTTAGCAAATTTCACATGTACCCTTGTAAGATGCACCATAGGTGTGGTACCACCAGTTACCCTCCCTCCACCCATCCCCCTCCCCTCCCTCCCTTGACCCTTTACCCATATTCTTGTGCTATAGTTGGGTTATAGTTTTCATATGAGAGCTATAAATTAGTTTCATGGTAGGGCATTTTCTTACTTATTGGGTTAAGACACTTATATTCTACATTTAGCAAATTTCACATGTACCCTTGTAAGATGCACCATAGGTGTGGTCCCACCAGTTACCCTCCCTCCACCCATCCTCTGCATAATTTCCTTTTTGAAATCCTTGGAAGGTATTTTATTAGAGCTGTGATCTCTTGGAAGCTTCTATGTAAATCCCATCCAACTGACCCTTTCGCAAGTGTGTGGACTAGATTTGGCCTGCAGTGACTCAGAGGAAGTAGGCCAAGACCTTTCATATAATTCATATCTGTATTTAAATGAGTACAAGTTATATTATATAATTCATATCCATCTAAAATCCAAATATTGGAAAACTATAAATTTAAAGATCTGTGCTTTAAGGGAAATAAAAAGTAACTAAATTATACCTGATTTGGTTAAACCAAGAGCCTTCAATTTTGTGATATTATGTCCGTGCATCTCAAATTGGTGAGTTACAAAGAGAACCTACTTCACATTTTAAACATGAGTAAAGCTTGATTTCTTTCTTATGTTTTTAGGTTAAAAATAAATACAAACAGGTTTCCTTTTTTCTCCCTAGCAATGACCTTACATATTCTTC
Organism: Arctocebus calabarensis; assembly: GCA_963573935.1. Lineage (NCBI taxonomy): Eukaryota > Metazoa > Chordata > Mammalia > Primates > Lorisidae > Arctocebus > Arctocebus calabarensis. The sequence continues at coordinate 9,078 of CAUYON010168348.1, forward strand.
TTTAAAGACCACTGATTTGAAAAAGTAGCAGAGAAGAAATGGACACCACATGCTTTATTCCACTTGAAATTTTGTTAAATTGCCCACATAGTCAATGACTTTGGTTTGCCAAAGTATTATAGATATCAAAGTATCTATAATACCAGATTATAGATATTCACGACTGACTTGTGTCCTATCTTGGTCTGGTTACTTCACAGAGGTGAATTTTAAAGACTTATCAGTACAGGGCCTGGACACTTGTCCCCTCATGCTTGTGCCTTTTTTCTTGGTTTTCCTGATTTTAACCCTGAATTTGAAAATTTTATGAAGTGATATTTTGAGTACCTCACCATCAGTAATATTTCTAAATTCTTCAAATATTAGAGATCATGTTCCTAGAAGCTGACTTCAATCGCTCCCTCTGGAAGTGGCCTTCTCCTTTTACACGTTCCCCAATTGAACACCATTGCCGTTGAGTCCTTCGGTTTGTTGGGGTCTACTAGAGTATTTGGGAAATATAGCTTATCTTCTGGAACACCTGAGTAACTTCAAGATTTAGAAACAGTGAGGGCGGGAATTGATCTATTTCACCCCAATTCTCTTAGACTTGTCCTTAAATCTCTGCTAGAATAAAGTCATTCAATACGCATGAAGAAAGCTTCCAAACTTCAAGTTGGGAAGATAAGGAAGGCAGGTGGTCCAGACACAGAAAGGATGAAACAGCCACATGAAACAGTTGTCATGTCAGGATGAGGTCATGATGTCACCTCTGCCGGGTCCTTCATCTCTGGAAGTCGAAGAATGACTTTACAGACCTTGAGTAATTGGAAAGGGAAGATTTTATTATAGATAAGAGGAAAGCAAAGCAAAGCCTCCAGCATAGAGGAGGGGTCCCGAGTGGGCTGCCCACTTGGCTCTCTGTCTGGGGGGCTTATATGCGTTTATTTATTTATTTATTTTTTGTTGTTGTTGAGGATTCATTGAGGGTACAAAGAACCAGGTTACATCGACTGCATTTCTTAGGTAAAGTCCCTGTTATAATTGTGTCGCAATCTCAAAAGGCGTGTCACACCATGACCCCTCACCCTCCCTTCCTTCCCTTGCTCTGTTCTCCCCTCCCCCCACCCCCGACCATGTACTAGGTCATTAATTGTCCTCATATCAAAATTGAGTACATAGGATTCATGCTTCTCCATTCTTCTGATGCTTTACT
>CAUYON010168351.1:0-33869 GCA_963573935.1 Arctocebus calabarensis
GTAGTATGGTCCTGGCTGGGCACGGTGGCTCACTCCTGTAATTCTAGTACACTAGGAGGCAAAGGTGGGCAGATCCTTTGAGCTCAGGAGTTTGAAACTAGCCCAAGCAAGAGTTTCTACTAAAAATAGAAAAAGAAAAAACTAGCTGGGTGTTGTGATGGGTGTCTATAGCCCCAGCTACTCAAGCTGAGGCAAGAGGATCTCTTGAGCCCAAGAGTTTGAGATTTCTGTGAACGTGGATGCCACAGCACTCTACCCAGGGTGACAGAGTGAGACTCTGTCTCAAAAAAAAAAAAAAAAAAGAAAAAGAGACACTCCACTGCCTTGGAATGGAGTCCCTTGTTTCTTCTTGGTCTTTCATGGAGACTGTCTGCATGCATTTGTACAGAAACAACTGAAGAATCTGTCATGTATGCTACAATTAAACAAAAATTGCACATCATTTCTAGGGCTTTCGGGATTAATTTTAAATAATAATTACATAGTTCTAACAGAAAACACAAGAGGCTTCATAAACTCCCATCAAACTCAGTGACAGTGTATTTTAGCAAAGGTTGAGGCTTTAGCAGTTAATTTTTATATGCTTTATTACCCATGTTTATTTTTGTATAAAGCTCAAGAAAATGGTTAGAACCATCTAGATCTTATCTATGATCTTAGATTCTGCAAAATATGAGTTGTCTTGTTAATTTCTTTTTGTTCATTTTTATGGCATCTTGTTTTAGACTTTTTAAAAAAAGTTTAGCTTTTATCTTGTTCCAACATTTTTCTAATTGATTTATATTCAGTCTTTTAGAAAATCTAATCCAGTTTTTGATGAAATTGGTAAGAGTATAAATTTGGTTGATACTATCACATATTCAAAGCTATGCAAGTTTGTTTTCAGTAAAATAATAAAACAGGAATCGTATCTGATGCCATTTTACTTGTAATTATGGAAATACTCTTTTTTGCCTAACATTAAAAACAAAGGCCAGAGTTGGAAGGATAAGTTGGATTACTTACTTGGTAGCTAACCCATGAGCCTTTTGTTAGTTTCTTGTGTAGGTGACTGGGTGGATTCTGCTAGAAATTTTTGCCACAAAGTGTATTAAAAAATACTAATTGAGCACTTACTATGTAAGATATACTTTATTACTCTCTGTGGTCAGAATGTTATATAAAACAGAGCTCTCTCTGGTGTCATGGCACTTTCAGGCAGGTAGAGGACAGAGGCCACTGAAGCCAGCAGGAATGCTATGAAGAGGAAGTACAGGCACAACCAGAGGGTACATGACCTCAGGGAAGATTTCCTTAACTGTTTGGGCTCTGATGTGAAAGCCAAGCGAAGGGCTATTTAGGTGAAGATGTGCTGGAGAGGCACTAAGGGGAGGCTTGAGGGCAGGAGGAATGGAATGTCCAGACCACAGTGGTTGGAGTGTACAGAGCCACGGGAGAGGTGCCAGAATGAAGCTAAAGAGGAAGGTGGGCAACAAACAGATCATGGGCGATACCTTGACCTGTTTTAAGCAGAGAAATGACACAATCAGATCTGCTATTTGAAATATTTCTGCTGGTTGGTGTCCAGAGAACAAGTTTTGAAGGGTGGAAACTGAGAGACTAAGTTATGGTAGCCATCCAGTCTAGAGCAGCAAGGGTCTCACCCTGGGGAAAGTGACAATGCAGATGGAAAGATGTGGACACGTTGGAGTGAGTTAGCCATTCACTGATGATATTTATAGTTTTTGAAAGTTTCTACCCAGCAAGACACCCTCATGATAAAGGCACGCATCATATAATTCTAGTCAGAGCACTGATTAGTAGACTACAAAAAGAAATCTTACTTTGGTCAAAACTGCTTTTGGAGCTGGATTGAGGAATGGTATTTTTCTGAGTTTTTAATCAAGGAAACAGACTGGCAGATATGGTCAGAAAAATGAAAAATCATTGTCTCGTTTAATAACATTGAAATTCAGACCAGAGTAAGCAGTGGAAGAAATTAAGGTGCTAGCATTTAACTCCGCGTGGTGGCTGATACTCTGGTCAGTATTTACTGCAGAGAATTGGCATTTTAGTCCCTGGTGAGGTAGGAGAGTGGGAAGGAGTTGAAAACATGGCCAATCCGCTTTTCACATTTGATTCAAAAAGTTTTTTTTTTTTTTAAAAAAAAAACACTGCATTAAAATTTGATTTCCTAATTAGTGTAGCTTGCCAAATTTGATTTGTAGCTTCTGTTTCTTATCTATCCCAATCTGCTTTTTCCTCTTTAGAATATTGACAAATTTTCTAGATGTTGAGGTATTTCTTTCCTAATTACTTTGTGACAAAGTAGTGAAGTAGAATCTGCTTCTAAGACCATCCCTGGGTGTTAAGTAATTAGCTTACCAAGTAGCATGATTTTTCCTCATGCTAATTTGCTCAGCTACTCAAACAACAGCTCCTATCACTGCAGTGTGTTGGAAGAAACCCGTAACACAATCTGTATTTCTTTGTTGTGAATCAGCAAGAATTTATGCTCTTATTTTTGTCATTCCTGCTAACCAAAGAGGTAAGTATTTCATAAAGTTATCTTGGGCACACATCATTATAAGTTGTTCCATCAATAACTGAAATGACGCATTTCTCTAGTTAATGTTTATAGTATTCAAGCTATCACCATAGTTTCTATATTTAAAAATTATGTTAGCAGCGTAGTTAAAACTTACATATTGCAATAGTAATGGTTAATGTGGAAAAGGACTGACTACTATGCTATATAAGATGAAGTGCGAAGAGTGTAGACCCTTAAACTGATGGGAGTTTGAGTCCCTGTTCTTCCATTTACCAGTTGTATGACCTAGAGTAAGTTGCTTTTAACTCCCCTGTTCTTCAGTTTCATCTCTTGTAAAATGGGGATAATAGAAGTATGGGGTCGTGTATGTAAAGAACTTAAAATACTACTTGAACAGCTGATTTCATTGTTGTATTTAACGCACATACAGAAAAACTGATGGGAAACACTGGCCACTGTGGCTGTAGTGAGTATTCTCATGTATTCTTTTTGTTTTTTCTTAGCTTTTCCTAAGCCCAAGTGGGAGTGTCCATTATTTGATTCTTATTCTGAGACACTGCCTGCAAACCAACAACCCCGTGACTTGAATCGGATAGAGGTAAAAGATCTTATGTTAATAAATAAGGATATGTGTAGAATTAAATCTGTTAGCTTATGTTCTTTACAAATTCTGGAAAATGAACTTTTATTGGTAATTCCTTTGAGGTTCAGCTTTTCAAATCTAGACACCAGATGTATTTATAATTATTTTTTCTTTTCTTGTTGAAACTAAACTTGGTGGAGTAAGTCTCTAGACCTTCTAGAGGTAAAATTTTCAGGTATAGCTAAAGTAAGCCAAAAAATGGTAGCCATGTTTTTTACTTGAACCAAGCTTTAATTAACTAGTGAACAATTTAAGCTGTGCTTTTATTAGCTGGGCATTAACAAAATATGATGAACCGGAGCAGTTTTTAGGAGAGGTTTGAGAACTTTAAATGAGGGCCCCACATCACCTTCATAGCTCCCTCGGGTTTTTGGCTTTTGGACCAAATGAGGACTGCTATGGATGATCCCCAAAAGAGATCTGGAGAATTCCTACAATGTTGAGTCATTGATGGTAGGGGTTAGCCAAGTGCTTAGTGATCCTTAGCTGTGGATCAATAAATAGGAATCATTATGGTTAATGCTATGGTCGTCACCATTATGATTACTATGATGACAACTTAGGATACCTGCTGTCCCCTTCCTAAAAAAATCCAGAAATGTTTAATAAATGGAGGTTTATTTATAGATTCCTGCTGGAGTCTTCTGACCCTAGTTTAAACTGTTGCAAGATGGTAGAAGTAAGAAGTAGGATATAGGGACGTTTCTTTAGTTTCTTGTGATCATGTACAATTATTTGTTTTTTCCTACAGGGCTCTCATGCCTTTAGTGTATGTTATTGATGATCCCTGCTCCCCGTTGAGCCAGTTCAGCCTGCCTCTCTTCTTTGAGTGACATCTCTCTTTGCTATTCTTCTACCCCCTTTCATGGAGTTACAGCCTTCATGGTCCATTCCTCAGCAGATTTCTGCTCATAGAAAAAAGATATGTACATGAAAGTGATCTCAGGAGCAGTGGTAGATGTGTATTTGAGGAATTTTGGTTTCTAACATTTCTTTTTCTACAGAATGCATATGGTGAAGAAGCAGATATAGTAGTTTGCCCCTTTGGATGGCACTCAGTTTACTTTGGGGCTTCTGCAGTGCCTGCACAGGTTTGCTTATTAAGCTAGGACGGATGCCTCTATAGAGCTCTCATATAGTTGCCTCATCTTCCCTCCTCCCTTCCCCCCTTCCCCCTATCATAATCTCTTATTCTTTCTATGTAAACATATTGTTCCAACTTATCATGATATTTAGATGGTCTTTACCCTTCCAATTGAGATGAAGAATACTGATTTTTTTTTTTTTTGCAGAAATTATGTTGCTGACTCATGTTGTTTTCCCCATGTAGTCATTTATCGTCTGTCTGAAAGGACAGAAGAGGAAATAACAGGCAGCCATAAATTGTGTTTTACATATACATATGCATGCATGTGCAGTTGTCTTTAATGACACTATGTATATTCTCTTTTATGGACACTATGCCCAGCTAGTTTTATATACTTCTGTATATTTTAATTGGTCCCTTTGGGGAAGGGAGGTTAAAAACTACCTAGTCTTTTGTTTTTTGCCCTCTCCACACATGAAAGCAAAACAATAACAAGAAAAACTCCTCTTTTCCAACCAAGTTGTTGCTTTGGAGGGTGGAATGGTTTTAGATACTGAATAGAGTAAACAGAATTCAAAGATAAAGTAATAGAGTTAACTGGTGATTTGACCATTCAAGAAGTATATGTCATATTTTAAGAGTTAATGATTAAATATTTCACCTTCTAAAGTGTTACTCATTGTTCTTTCTGCTAGTCTTTTTAATCCGTCACAAATGCATGCATTTATATAGATTTTGGTACCAGCCTTGTGAGTGATGTTGTTAGTATAGGTGTTGGTATCGTGAGGAAGGCTATGGCTGATTGCTAAGCAGTGCTGCTTTTTCTAAAGACAGCAGAGCTGTAACCGTGTACTTCTGTCAAGAATTGCAGATTATTTGATAGGTGCACGTGGGCACAGAGAGATGTAAGAGATTAATGGAAATCAACAAGCAGAAGGAGATGGGAAGGGAGAAGTAAAAATCTACCTATCACGCACAGTGAACATGTTCAGGTGATGAACACACTGCTAGCCAGCTATCCACGTAACAAAAACATTCGTACCCCCTTGAATATTTTGAAATCAAGAATAAAGGCGTGCAATTTACAAAAAAAGGAATTATAGTTTATAATTTCAGGTATATTTCTCCTTAGTACTAGTCCTTAGAATATTAGATTTCTTTCTTCTTAAAAATAAGCTTTATTGAGATATAATTCGCATACCATACCCATTTAAAGTATACAGTTCATTTTTTTAGTATACTATGTTCAACTATCCCTATAATCTAATTTTAGAACCTTTTCATCACCCCAAAGAGAAGCCCTATACTATTTCCCCCTCTCTGCCAGCCTCTGGTAATCACTAATCTATTTTCTGTCTTTGGATTTGCCTATTATGGACATTTCACGTAAATGGAATTGTAGTACAGTATGTGGTGTATTGTGGCTGACTTCTTTTACTAGCATAATCTTTTCAAGGTGCACTCATGTCTGTGTGTATCAGTGCTTCATTTCTTTTTATGGGTGAATAATCTTCCACTGTATAGATAAACTACATTTTGGTTGTTCATCACTTGATAGACATTTGGGTTGTTTTCACTTGTGGCCTTATAAATAATGCTACTATGAACATGTCTATATGAATTTGTGTGTGGGCATGTGTTTTCTTTTCTTTCTTTTTTTTTTTTTTTGGAGACAGAGTCTCACTTTGTCACCCCTGGTAGAGTGCTGTGGCGTCATAGCTCACAGCAACCTCAGACTCCTGGGCTCAAGAGATTCTCTTGCCTCAGCCTCACGAGGACCTGAGACTACAGGTGCCCACCACAACGCCCAGCTATTTATTTATGGTCTCGCTCTTGCTCAGGCTTGTCTCGAACCTGTAAGCTCAGGCAATCTGCCTGCCCCGGCCTCCCAGAGTGCTGGGATTACAGACACAAACATCACAAAACGAATAGAGAACTCAGTAACAACCCAATTTTAAAATGGACAAAGGACTTGAATAAACACTTCATCAAAGATACGCAAATGGTTACAACTTTGAGCCATTTGCCACCGTGCCCAGCCCTGGCCATGACTTCACCTCTGAGCTGGTCAGTGGACCTGATTCGGTTTACCCTGCAGAACTAGCAAGTTCTGCTTAGTCAAAGGGAGAGCCAGAAATTAGGGGGGTGGAAAATGAGGCAGCTGGGACTCCAGTATTGCAAAGAAAAAAGTATACCTTTTATTTAAAGTCAAGTAGAGATAAATATAGACTTTTCCAGGAATGTGGACAAGAGTCCCCCTCTGAGTGAGAGGACACACAACACAAAGGCAATACACCAGTAGAAGTACTTTCACCCCAATTCCTCTTACATTTATCGGTAAGAATTCCCATTGGTTCCCCTTAGGTCTCCAGGTGTGCTGTCCAGGTTTCATTGCTTGAAGATTACCTGAATTGTCAAATAAATCTAATTTTCTTTATTCTGTATCAGTAATTATTAACTGCTATTTTACTAGTGTTGGTATGACAGTGTCTATTAGTCTTGTGATGTTTGTGGCAGTTACAGTGTGCATTGTTTTGTGACGGGATCCTTATCTTTGTTTTATGGGGAGATCCCTCCTTTTTTTAATGGGAGGATCATTATTTTTGTTTTATGTCACAGGCTAGACATGTGTCACAGGCTAGAAGTCATATTTTACAGGAACAACACGCACTTGCTTAACTAGGTCACACCCACCCCAAATTCCTCGTTTCACTTCAGGGCTCTTTCCAACTTTTTTGTCCAGAAGGCCATAATTCTCTCCCACCTCCCTGTTGCCCCTTTAACCTCCTTCCATCCCTAATCACTACCAAACTGCTCTCCAAAGCAGCTTTTACTATTTTATATTTCCCAACCAGCAGTGTATGAGGGTTCCAATTTCCCCACATCCTTGCTAACACTCTTTATTTGTCTTTTTGATTTTAGTCATCCTAGTGGAATGAAGTGGTATCTCATTGTGGTTCTGAATTTCTTAATGACTGGTGATGTTGAACATCTTTTTATGTGCTTTTTAACCATTTGTGGATCTTAGATGAAATGTTTATTCAAGTCCTTTGTCCATTTTTAAATTGGATTGTTTGTTACCGAGTTATAAGTGTTCTTGTGCTTTGGCTTCATAGCTAAGAAACAATTGCCTAATAAAAACATCACAAAGAATTACTCCCATGTTTCCTTCTAAAAGTTTTATAGTTTTACGCCTTACCTTTAGGTCTATGATCCCTTTTGAGTTAATTTTTGTGTATTCTCTGAGGAAGGGATCCAACTTTTTTTGTGTGTGTGGATTTCTGGTTGTCTCAGCACCATTTGTTGAAAGGTCAATTTCCCCCCATTGAATTATCTTGCACCATTGTTGAAAATCAATTGACCATAAATGTAAAGGCTCATTTTTATAGTCTTGATTCTGTTCCATTGATCTCTATGTTTATGATTATGCCAGTACCACACTGTCCTGATTACTTTGTGGTAAGTTTTAAAATCAGAAGTGTGAGTCTTTTGACTTTGTTCTTCTTTTTAAAGAATATTTTGGCTATTCTAACTCTTTTACATTTCCATATGAAATTTAGGACCAGTTGGTCAAATTTTGCCAAGGAAAAAAAAGAAAAAGCAAAAAAGGATTACGTTGAATCTGTAGGTCAGTTTACCTGCCTCAATAATATAAAGTCTTCTAATCCAGGACCATGGGATGTCTTATTAAATATCTTATTCAGATATTTAATTTCTTTCAACAGTTTTTTTGTATTTCTTTTTATCTACATTGTCTACTCCTAAAGCATTTTCTTCTCCAAAGGGATCTGCTTTGTAATCCAGGCAGGAGTAGGCAATGAAAGAAGGAAAGGAACTGTTCAAATACATTGTCTGTTTTATTGGAGATAGTAGGCTTTGAATGGGAAATAGTATCTGGAGGCTTTATTATAATGCCAAGAATTAGCTGACGGAGAATTGTTAAACCCTAGTCAGGTTTCTACAAAGTAGTACTTTAACCTCATTCCTTACAACAGTTTAAAAACAGAAGTATTGCTTATCTCTCTGGGATTGTTTGACTTCTAAGAAGTAAACCAATTAACCTTTTGGAGTACTGGACACCTCCAGGAATTTGCTCTCCTTCCTTTAAGTTTTAAAATTTATCTTTATTTTATTTTTGAATATGTTTTAAATATAAAGAATATCAAAAGCATGTAGTAAAAAGTTCTCATCCCTTTCTTCCATCTACCAAGTCACCCTTCAATTCTTATGTATCTTTCCAGAGTTTGTACAAATAAAGCAAATATGAATATATATTATTCTTGAAGTTAATCTTATAATAGACCTTAGAGTGCATATTCTTTGCCAGCTCTATTTAGCCATAATTGACAAAAATTATTTATCTTTATGATGTTTCCATATATATATATATATAGATTATAAAATAATTACCACAATCAAGCTAATTAACATCTGTTATCTCACATTGTTATCTTTTTTTAGTGGTGAGAACATTGACGGTCACCTCTCTAAGCAACTTTCAAGTATACTATACATTATTATTAACTACAGTTAGAACGCATGTTAATTGAGAATTTATAAGAAATAAATTTATAGTAAGATTTTAAATAATTTAAAAACGAATTCATACTTCATCAATCTGAGTATTCCTCTTAGAAGTGAAGACTTCCTCCGTTTGTGAGTTCCGAGAAAATTGTGATCTTCCCATCAATAAAATTCTCTTATTCCATAGCAAGAAGGGTATTTTAATCAGGGTTCGATATCTTCTTTGTGACAGATCCTGGCAAATGTCCATATTATGGGGCCACTTGTCAGAACTTCTCTCTGCCTGTGAAAAAATACATAAAGGACAGGTTTGTTCCTGGCTGAATGGACAAATGCTATGCAATTCTCTGGCCAAATCCTAGTCTGGATTCACATTTAATACATATGCCTTGATCTCAGTCATTAGTTTTTTTTTTTTTCTATGTATATGAAAACTTTCAATACCAGTTAACTTATATTACACTGGAAGCCTAAATTTATAAGATAATGTTTAATGTCAGGGTTCAATGGGGACAAAAATGTTGGCAAGTAATATAGCTTTTAAAACATAAAACATCGGCTCCACGCCTATGACACGGTGGTTACGGCGCCAGCCACATATAACAAAAGTTGGTGGGTTTGAACCCAGCTTGGGCCAGCTAAAACAAAAGTGTCAACTGTAACAAAAAATAGCAGGGCATTGTGGTGGGTGCCTGTAGTCCCAGCTATTTGGGAGGCTGAGGCAAGAGAATCGCTTAAGCCCAAGAGTTTGAGGTTGCTGTGAGTTGTGATACCACAGCACTCTACCAAGGGTGACATAATCTCAAAAAAAAATCATAAGACATCATATGTGCGCATTACTTAATTTCCGTTGTAACCTGTATAATTCATTTACTTTTCTTTTCAAAGAAGATATCTGTTAAAGATATGGCTGACTTTCCTGTCCCTACCCAAGATGTGACTGGTGATGACAAACAAGGTATGAAAAGAATGAGTTTTCTTCTTGTGAAGACATTCTACTTCTGCTTTTCCATTCTCTTCGAATGGCTGGTTTCTAGAGCAATGAGGCCAGCTCTCTGTATGTAAACACATTTGATAGATTTAAGTAGTTCAAATTGTTGTCATAAAACAATAGTTCATAAAGTGGTAGCAATAGCTTGAGTATTCATATCCCTTCAACTCATTGACCCCTTAGTCACTGCTGACCCTAACGTTGAATCGGTTCTGGTAGGAATTAGGAAGTGACTAGAAGCTGAAAGAATTGAGAGCTTAGCATCTTCTGCTGGCAGATGGGATCCTAGGAAATCAGTGTAAATGCACACTTGCACACAAGTGTAATCCAAGAGAAAGTTTTCTTCCAGACAAAACTTTTGTCTCTGGGCTTTATCTGTTTCTTGGTGACTTTATGGGCGTGAGGCTGCAACATAGAGCTAGCTACAGTTTGCATATCTTACCGTGGCTGAGAATCAGTGCAACACAGTCTTCCTTATTAGAGCTACCATCAAGTACAGGCCTGAGGATAGTTAGCAGTGGAGGAGGGACCCTCTCACTCACCCCCATACATTGTATAATGTTTTATAATCTACTAGACTCTTTGGCGTACACTGTCTTATTCAGTGCCCACAAACCTGAGTGGAGGCTGGTATGTTTTATCACCTAAAATTTAGAGATGAGTAAACTGAAGTCCATGCAGTGTGAATAATTTGCTTAGTTAATAAGAAAAGAGCTTGGACAAAAACCAAGATTTTCTAAGCCTCAAGCCAGTATTCTGTCTGTTATCTGATGTTGATTCGCTACCCATGAATGAGAAGTTTATTTGAAAAGACTAAAAATCAGTGAAGCTATTTCAGGTTTTATTGTTGAGATCTGCTATTGATTCAGTATTGTACAGGGGCTGAACATGAAAAATAAGTTTTCCAAGGAACAGTAATTGTATACTATGTATTTAAATACTTGCTCAGCAGAGGCAGATGGAATTGGGCATTGCAGCAGTGCACTCTGATCACTCTCCCAACTGGTGGATCTTAGCCATGATTTCACAGTAGAATAACTGGGAAAGCTCTAAAAGCAATTGAACCTGGGGTTTCATGCCCAGGGATTCTCATGTCATTGGGCTGGGTGTCAGGAATGGGGAGGGAGAAATTCCTGATACCTCCTGGAAATATTCCTCCTAACCACTAGAGGTACTCTCTGGAAAGAGGTACACTTGTTTTAATACCAGGAGGTCTTTATTGTTTTAGTAAATGTTATAGCAACTTCTAGAGGTATGTAAGATCTGTTTTGTTGTAAGTGATGAGTAGGGATTCCTTGTTTTAATGTAATATTCTTCAGAAATAAAAATGTTATAAATATATTTTTTCCTATCCGTCTCTTTTTTTGTTCCTTAAAAACAAAACCAACCACTACCAGCTTTGAAAAGTACTACCAATGAAGCCTTACCAAAGGACGTGTCTGAGGATCCAGGTAGGAGAAAACCATTTTCATATACTTTTAATGTAATTACTTGTAATTAAGAAACCCAAGTTTCAGTGAGTAGGCAATTGCTACCTCTATGATATAATGTCTCTTTCTCTCTAAATATTTGTCTTGTGTTTTATGGGAAGGAAACCTTTTGGTTTTTTTGTTTGTTTTTTACCCCTTTTCTCTTTTCAGGTATGAAAAGAAGGCTATTTCTTTTTAGGTTCTGAGCTTAGATTTCAGTGTGAATTAGGGTCTTACTAAAGGTAAAATGATTTTAAGAAGGCATTGTGGTTTCTCTGTAGGATAAGGAGCTGATGGGATAGATCATCTGGAGGCCCAGAGTTGGATTGATATTTTCCAAGCAAAAATCTCAAATATTTTCATTATGCTTCACCACTGGGAAAGCAAGAATATGTGCTTATACATGGAGTGGATACCAGGGAGAAAAATAATAGTTGTGATTGTCAAGTTTCTTGGAGAGTCAAAACAGTATTTGTGGAGCTCTGGAGAATAGCTGGGTCTATGTCCTCAGCTCTCTCGCACTGGAGCCATCATTGAACAACAAGAAACCTAGGTAAAAACAAAGTGGCTACGGAAGGCATTGCTGTTTGGAGCTCTGCTTACAAGGACATGAGGGAAGTTGCTGCTTTCTCTCTTACTACTCTCTCTCTTGCTTATTTATTTATTTATTTGAGACAGAGTCTCATTATGTCACCCTCAGTAGAGTACCGTAGCATCATAGCTCACAGCGACCTCCTACTCTTGGGCTTAAGTGATTCTCTTAAGTAGCTGGGACTACAGGCGCCCGCTACAATGCCCTATTTTTTTATTAGAGTTGTCGTTATTGTTTAGCTGGCCCAGTCTGAGTTCGAACCCACGAGCCTTGGTGTACGTGGCCGGCACCGTAAGCACTGTGCTATGGGTGCCAAGCCTCTCTTGCATATTTAAGAAGCAAACCACATTTGTTATGATTAGCTGTCATTCAGGCTTATTTGTTTAAAGTTGAAACAGAAGAATCAATATCATGTTGAAGCTTATGCTGTCATATAGTATTTTACACATGCCAAGTTCATTCAAGGCTTAAGAGAGAGAGGGTGGAGGGAGAGGAAGGAGCTGGGGGAGGGAGAGAGAAAGGGGAGAGAGAGAGAGAGAGAGAGAGAGAGAGAGAGAGAGAATATATAGATGAGAATGTATGATTGATTTCAGCAATGGAGGCCTGAGAATCTGTGTTTTCAGACAGCTCCTAGGGTGGCACCTGTGGCTCAAGGAGTAGGGCGCCGGCCTCATATGCTAGAGGTGGTGGGTTCAAACCCAGCCCCAGCCCAAAACAAAACAGACAGCTCCCCAGGTGATTCTGGTGGTTAGTCTATTTTTGGAATCACTACATCTAGAAGGTGATGCTACAAAATAAAACATTAAGATTGTAGATCAATCATGACTCCAAAAGTAGTGGGAATTCCCAAGCTTGATTTTGACTTTTGAAACTGATTTGATTCATTCATCATAGGGTTTGGGCCAAATGCCTCAGGTCAGTTTTTCTAGCTCTGATTTCTGGAGCTAAAGAAGATGCCATTCCAGTTTTGGTAGATTTCATGTTATGGTATTAGCAAAAGCTATTTAAATTTGGAGTGTTAAATTGGTACTTCTCCACAGTCTTTAAGGATCATAATTGTTCCTATTTTTTTAGGGTTCTTGGCACCAGACAAGTATTCTCTGGGGCACAGGCCTTAGATCTTATTTTTAATAGTCCTTCACTGACTAGCACATGGCATCACCAAACCAAACCTAACAGGTGTGCCACAGTATGTGGAGTATATCTGGCTTTGTGTCACGTTGTGCCTGGGAGCATGCTATGTGTTTTCTCTGATTTGTTCTTCCCACTGCCACCCCTTTCTGGGTATGAGGAACTCCTTCATCTCAAACTTCTTCTTTCCTGAGAAATGTTTGGATTCCCAGTGGGTGATCCAAAGTTGCAAGGTGGTGATTTAGAATTTTGGGTGACTGTCCATGCCACGTGGAGGAGGGTTAACTTTAGGCTTGCTTTTTCTTGCTAGAAAGAAGACCTGCCTAGAATGTTCTAGGAACATTCATTCTTCTTCCCTCTCTCCAGCTAAATGAGGAGCTATAGATGATATGTGCATTGGCTTCTGCTTGAATTCACAGCATACCATGCCCTTGCCATTTTTGCAGATATTCACATGCATCAAAAGCCAAGTCTGAATTTTAGAGGCTTGGAGGCTGATAAAAGAGTTAACTAGAATGGTGTTCAGCCTTTTCTAGGCTGAACCTGTGGAGACCTGCTAAGACCTGCCTAGGATATATTTTTGCAGGTGGAAGGTGAAACAGCTCCCGGCCCTACTCTTCCACAGTTGGTGGTAATAATGATGAAGATGTCGATGTGCTGGGTGATAGATGGGGAGGTAGTATGTGCTCAGGGACTGGGGGAATTCGTTGTTAAATATTTTTTTCTATGTCCTTACCCTTTTAATTGCTGAAAGTGTATTTATTAGTGGAATCTAAGAGTATCTTTAACTGGCATCCCCCTTCCAGCCTAATTCAACAGCGCCCCCTGCACAAAAGATCTTTTTCTTGATGTGTCTGGATCATGCTGAGGTTTTGGGTCAGTTCCCTCACAGTATAGTCTTCAGACTGATATTGGTGATTTTAGCAGCTGCTCCATTGTCAAGGGTCACGCCATGGTTTTGCTGGGGTAGACCAGTTCTGTCCTTCCATTCCTTGCTCCCATCTGTACCTCCTTTGCTGTCTTAGGAGGAACCAGATTTCTAAAGCTTGGAAAATTAGGAGCTTTTATGTATGCACTGCAGAACAGTAATGTTTTGCAATTCTGAAATACAAATACATACAGTTTTCCAAATATCTTCTCCATCTTATCTGTCCCTGGGAGAAAGGGGCTGCATTATTTTGGTCTTCATTCTGTAGGTGAGGAGAATGAGGTTTGGGGAGGCAACGACTAGTTAAGCGTCCTGGCCAGGAGGACTGCCCAGGCCTCAGGACTCCTGGCCTGGTCTCTGGCCCTGTCTCTCCACTGCTCCTCTACATCCTCACCCCATCTGTCTGTTTGTCTGTGTGTCTATCTCTCACCAGCAGGGCTTAGCCCTCCTTCCACACCCCTTCCTACATCAGCAAAAAGGCAAAGATAATGGCAGTTGAAAAAAGAATTAACAGTCACCGTTGTCTGGTTTGGGGAACAGTATTTTAACATGGCCGGGACCTCTCCTACCCATGTGTTTCTTGAAAGCAGTGGGGCCTGAGAGAGAAGAGGGCCACGGAGCCAGCTGCAGGCAGCCTGCTCAGAGGGCTTCCCCAGCTCTGCGGTGAGTCTGGTCACACTCTGCCCACCCAGCTCCAAGGCAGCCTTGCTGGCAGGGAGAGAGCCCCCCCAGACTGCCTTTCTTTGCTGCTTGGGATTTGCAGGAGGGAGGGAGGGATTTTTCCATCCGTATCCAGGTATGGGTGCATAATAATGGGCAAGAGGGGACTTCTACTCCTTAGGCTCTCTATAGTTTCCAGGACCGTGGCAGTGTTTCAGTTGTTTGAAGCCAAAAGATGCCTGTGTTCTCACTACAGCAAGCCAAAGTGCTTAGGCTGGGAGAAAGGCGTCTCTTGCAGCTGACCACATCTAAGGGAGTATGTCTCACAGTTAGCTTTGAGCCTTGTTAGCATTTATGAGGATTCTCAGCTCCCCTTTCTGCCCTGCTTATCTAACCCAAGGGTTTTAATGATCATCATAAATTCAGGCTGCTCCATACCAAGGAGGGATTTTATCTTTGGAGCAGTGAAAACAAGGATGGGATAATGCAGTGAGACATTTTCTTTTTGGAAGAATTTGTGAAAACAAATCAGTTATGTTCTCCTTATTCCTTAGCACTTTTTTGGTGAATTTTAATGACCTTTTTTTGATGAAAAATTTATAATATTTGCAAAACCTTAGCATATATACTGACTGGTTCCTGAAGTTTTCCATAGAGGAAAACATTAAAAACATAAAAAGAAGGTTAATATTTTTGTAAATGTATCTAATTACTCCTTACAACTTGCGATGAGAAAGTAGATTCCATGGGTCTTGGTAGTGAGCAAGTTAAATTTGATGAGGAAAAGTCACATGACTGACAAAATATTTTAATGATTATATTTAATAATATTCCCTGTATAATTTGGTCACAGAGATGTGGGACACAAGAATATTTTCTTATAGGAAAAGGTAGATGGCTCATTTCAACTTAACCTGTAGGAGCTTTGCTTTCTTTTGGCTTTGTTGCCTTGGTAGTATATTTTTTAGTTAAAAATGTGTAGCCAGATAGACTCCTTCTTAGCCTTTAGGAAAGACTGGTTTAAAATTGATTACTAGGCCACCATGACAGACCAAGAAACTTTTGATTGTGAATCTATCATTATGTAAAAAGACAACTCCTTGTAAGGGTTGTCTTTTTAATACTGGAATGACTTCATTAATCAACTTGGATTTGAGAATGGCTTCTCAGATAGCATTCTGACAAAAGGGAAGATATGCTGGTTTTTCTTTCCTTTTAATTGAAGTTTAGCTTTACACAATGTGGAAGCGGTCAAGTTCTCCACACAAATATTTGTATTTTACATTTATTTACCTGTTGATGTGTTCTGTACTAGCCCAGGTGCTGCTTTATAAACCTGTTTAACTGCAGAAATGAAACCCAAGCAAACAACCAATAATCTTTGTTTCAGCAACTCCTAAGGATTCCAACAATCTCAAAGCAAGACCAAGATCCAGGTAGTGTTTGTTTAATTTCTGCTTTAATGCCCTTTGTGTCCTGTACCTGACTACAAATAAAAACCCAAACCTCAAATCCAACCCATGATTTCCTTTTCCCTTAGACTGAAAGCTTAGGATCTGAGCCATTTCACTCACCAGTGGCCTAATGGGAACATGCAGTGACGCTGGGGAGCCTCTTAGTTTCTGTGGTTGGTTGTTCATGCTAGAAGGTGATGAACGAAGTACTATGGCCCCTGCTGTGAAGTGGGTTGTGCCAGATGACCAAGTTATTGCAGGATGGTAACTAATAGGCAGAAGTAGCTTGGAAAGACGGAAATATGGTTCAAATGTAATAAACACTGGAATTTGTTATCATGACAAGATGAATATCAAAAAGTAAGAAGTCTGGAGAATAAAATCTAGAGTAGGGAAAGAAAATGCTTCTGAGTACTTCAGTGAAGCTCAAAGCTTCAGGTGAACAGTCCTTATGGTTTGTTTGAGCCTGTCTTGGTGCCTCTTCTCAGCTTCACACTTTTAAAGTAGTTACAAGCTAGTAAAACATGGAGCACCAGTAACACAGAGCTTTGGTTGACAATAGACTCAGAAGACAGCAGCACAGGGAAATACAGAAACAATAGAATTAATCCATTGACGAGGGGAAATGGTGTTGGGAGCACTTTTTGCCAGTAGAACGGCAGTGTAAGATGGGGTACTCTGTGTGTTAAGTTTTGCTTTGGCTCTTAGTGACTTTTTCTTCCTTTGGTTATTAGAAACATTCTTGAGGAAGTGCATTTAAGTCAGATCATATTTTATATGTTTAAAATACTGGCATTTAAAGAAATCTCATCTCTTTGTAAATCAAAGAGTTACCCCTTTGTTTACATTTCATGTTTGCATTTTCCAAGTTGGGGTTTTATTTCTTTGTTCATAGAAGGTATAAATATCTATATTTATATTAAAAATATATAGAGTAATTCATGTTGGTAGGAAGAAAAAGCATTCTTTCTCTCTGTGGTCACCACATTAACTCACCTTTTTTAAAAGGATGAATGGATCTTTTACAAATTTGTACTAGCTTTGGGATGTGGGATTAGTAATATTTATATGTTTTCATAGTAGGAAACACCTTCTTTGAATTGTAGAAATCTCCTTCTGTGTACTATGTTAGCCATAAATCAAACTTCACATTTTTAGCTTCTCATGACTTTTTCTCTCCCCCAACATGAAATTTGCAAGTGAAATTACAAAATCTCATAGCCACATATTCTATTATTAAAGTGTCTGGCAAAGTTTTACATATTATCCTTTTAGGGATTGGTCTCCTGGTCTAATTTGGATGATTTTATTTTCCATCTGGGTCTTTACTGAGACCAAGAGAATCAAATTATTTTTATCCTTTTTAAAATAATTAAAACTTCATAGAAATGTAAGAGAAAGAGGGAAAATCACCCTTCTAACACTACTACATTTATCATTTTGTCAATTCCTTGCACATTTATGTTTTAATTGGCTACAGTCATGGCTATACGGTCTTATTTGATATTCAGTAATTTTCCACATGAAAATATAAATATACAGGTTATATTTTTTTCGTTTTTTAATACCAAATGTTTATATGAATTTGAGTTCTCAAGAATGCGTATTATTCTTCTAAATTGGTCTGTTCTTCTTTTTTTTGGCACATAAAAATATATGGTTTATTACTTTTCAAAAAACATGCCAGGGAAATTCAGTGAGACAGAGAATGATATTTTCAAAATACAGCAAGAGGACAGATATGCAAAATAGAATCTCTACCTTTAGTTCACATCATAAACAAAAATAAACTTGAATGGCTCATAGGCCTAAATGCAAGGGTAAACTCTAAAATTTCTAGAAGGAAACCCAGGAAATTATGAGGTATATGGTATAGGATAGTGTGCTTAACTTTATGTGCACACACATTGTTTATATACAAACACATTCTTTCTGTGGGAAATGTCGCTAAAGCTGTATGTGACATAGGAAGTCCTTTTAATTTCTAGTGAGGGTCTCTGATATCCTTTTTAAATGAAGAGTTCCAATTTAAAAACCTTGTGCTTTCATATTTACTCTTCTTGACTCTGGTTGAAGTGTTAGAGCATTTTACCCTGCTGGTTTCTATCTGTGTTTGCCTTGCCTATCTTGTCAGTTATGTTACAGGGACCACTCTAGAACATGTTGTGTGCCATTACGGTGGCTTTATTAAAGATTAGAACCTTGTATGACAGACAAAATCCTTATCTGCCACAAAGAAACTTTGAGAAACTAGTTCAGAAAAAAAAAAAAAGAAAACAAACTCGCTGTGTCAAAAACAGCTCTGTTAAGAACTGAAGGGGCTTAATAGTAATTGGTTTATTCTAATTTCCTAAGTGCCAGCCTAATAGCTAACTACGAAGAACAGTTTTCTGTGGCTAATTTATCTCTGGGACATATCTCTGCCTCAAAGGTCATTTTATGCTTTGACATAAAGTTAGCTGAGAAGCTAAATAGAGCAGACATACACATCTATTTCCTAGATCCCTTTCATGTTCAGTGTGTTGGGAACCTATCTTTGAAACACATTCCTAAACCATAGATCAGTGTACAGAGTTGGATTAATTTAGAAAATAAATAAGTTTACTACCTACAGACACAAACATTGTAACTTAGTTGTTTGTATCCTCACTTTAATCTGAAGTAAATTAAGTGTTTGATAAATATCCCAGCTGCCTCTGCTAAAGGATTTCTTGTCTGGCTGATAGGCAGTATGAGAACATTTTAAAAATGAAATTTAGAAACAGAGACTAGAGTTTGAATCGAAGCTATGTAACTTTCTGTCTGTATGACCTTTGATAAGTTTTTTAGTTCCTTTTTCTTTAAATTCCATTATTAAAATTGCAGTCTCAGAAGTTTGTTAACGGCATCTTGCTACAGATTGAATAAGAAGGTAATGAGTCTTCAGCTTTGAAAATTGCCCAAACCCAATTCCTTAGGGTAAGATAAGCTAGACCCTCAACCTGATTGATACGTATTTTCCTTTCCTGAATTTCATTTGTGGCATTTTCCCTCAAACATTTATTCTTACCTTCAGTTTATCTGTCACAATTCCACATGGACCTGTTATCACGCTTGTAAGTAAATAGGAGACATGTTTTGTAGTCAGTTATTATCATGAAGCCTTTCTGCTAAAACATGGAAGTACATAAGCCAAGGGGTTGCATGTTACTCTTATTAACAATTCCAATAGAAACTGATTTGTAGGGATAACTGATTTTTTAGGAGGGGTAAATTTAGTTCTAAACCAAGGTATAATAAGAGCAAAGAGGTAAAAAAGACCCAAGTTCGTGGTTGGATTTGGACAATTATTGTCAATAGTGGCATCCAAAGGATAATGGAATTTATGGCTTCTGGTAGCTGACCAGTCCTTTGCAATCACTTTGACTTTGAGGATATTTTCCATTTCAACCCAACTTAAGAGAGTAAAGCTTTGCTTTTTCCCTTTTGACCTTCCCTTATTTTGCTACAGATCTTACTCTAGTACCTCCATAGAAGAGGCCATGAAAAGGGGTGAGGACCCTCCCACCCCACCACCGCGGCCACAGAAAACCCATTCCAGAGCTGCCTCCTTGGATCTGAATAAAGTCTTCCAGCCCAATGTGCCAGGTGAAATGCCCCTTTGCCCCCTGAACCCTTCCCTTTCCTCTTGGAGCCAGTGGATATGTATCTGCCACAGAGGCCTTTATGAGTCTGAAGAAGGAGCAGACCTGGCAATTTCTCATCCCATAAAGGTCTTCATGTGGCTATGGTATTCTTGGGAGGGAAAGCACTTCTAGATAGATATATAGCACATGTGTCTGCAGCCTTGCCCATACTTGCAATGGATCAAGAATTATGAAATTCTTGGCTTGGTGCCTGTAGCACAGTAGTTATGGCTCCAGCCACATACACCTAGGCTGGTGGGTTCGAGCCTGGCCTGGGCCTGATAAAACAACGACAACTGCAACAGAAAATAGCTGGGCATCATGGAGGGTGCCTGTAGTCCCAGCTACTTGGGAGACTGAGGCAAGAGAATTGCTTACGCCCAAGAGTTGAAGGTTACCATGAGCTGTGATGCCACAGTACTCTACTGTGAGGGTGACATAGTGAGACTCTGTCTCAAAAAAAAAAAAAAGAATTATTAAGTTCTCTACCAAGAGGATAAAAACACTTTAGCCCCAGGCAGCCCACTGAGTCCATGGCTGGGGTCTTGTTCTCTGCATCCTGATAATTTGGAAATAAGATAGATTTCTGTCTGCCATTTCCTCAGATGCTTGTGCAGTTCTTATGTGAAAGATCTTGGTGATCACTGCCTAGTCAGAACCTTCTCCTACATTTTACCCCATTGGAAAAGATTGTGTATCTTATAGGGTTTAATACTAAGGGGGTT
Organism: Arctocebus calabarensis; assembly: GCA_963573935.1. NCBI lineage: Eukaryota > Metazoa > Chordata > Mammalia > Primates > Lorisidae > Arctocebus > Arctocebus calabarensis. The sequence continues at coordinate 20,400 of CAUYON010168351.1, forward strand.
TTAAGATCTGACTGTTTAGTGATGGGTGGAGTGGTCTAAGGCAAAGAGCCCTTCAGGTGGGCTGCTCTGGAACTTCTGGGAACGGAACTTTCTTGAGCTAGCAGCTATACAGTAATGGTTTGTCTATGCCCCTGGGTTGCTATGAATTGGTAGATGTCCTCCTAGGGAACCTAGGGAATAGGATGAGAGACGTGCCTTTGCTTTTGTGACAGGGATAGGATACAAGTGTCCTGTCCTATCCTATCACCAAATGTTATTTTAAGAGCAGCAAGGGCCTTTCTACTGACTCATGCATGCAAACTATAAATACAATGATTTCCTGGAACTTTTTCTATATCGATGTGCATTTTAAATCAAGCCAGCCTCAGATGCTAGTGATTTGCAGATTATTGTCATTTCTTCTAAAGCAAGAAAAGACTCTTCTTGGCTCACACATTAGTGTGACCTCTGTGTCTGGGCAGAGCTCAGCATGTTTTATTTGTTCTAATAAAGTACTCTCATCACAGTCAAGTTATAGATTGATTTTTAATATACTAGAATCTGGAACTCTGTATGAAATTTAATTCTCTGCCATGAGTTCATCAGACAAAAATTTGCCTTGAATTTCCCCCCATACTTTGATCCAAATTCTGGCATAATTTCATAGCAACTGGTATTTAGGGAGGAGTAACCATGGGTGATGATGCTATAAAAGTTTCACATGGCTGGTGGATTATGACCTAGAATATTTTTTATAGATGCAAGAAGATTAAAACAATCTGGGAAGCTATCTTAGTGTCTTATTCTTGCAAGGAGGGAGGCTGGAAATTTGCAATCATCTTTCAGGCCATGTGATCCAGCCAGGAGGGGCCAGTTGTATTTGAAAATTTACGTGCTGTGGTTTTTACAACGTTGCATCATATCATGGAAGAGACAAAACTGGATTTGGAGCTCAGCTCAGCTGCTTATTAACTGTTTGATTTTCAGCAAGGGACTTAATCTTGTGCATCTCATATTCCTAATCTGTAAAATAGAGCCAGTACTCCAGGGACTTGGAAGGTTTGGGTGAGCTAATAAACACAATCTGAATATAGGTTGAATATCTCTTATCTGAAATGCTTGGGATCAGAAGTGTTTCAGCTTTTGGAATATTTTCATTACATACTTATCTGAAATGCTTGGGATCAGAAGTGTTTCAGCTTTTGGAATATTTGCATTACATACTTACCAGTTGAGCATCCCTGATTCAAATATTCAAAATCTGAAATGTTCCAATGAGAATTTCCTTGGAGAATCATGTCAGCATTCAAAAAGTTTTGAATTTTGGATTTTTGAGTTAGGGATACTCAACTTACATTTGGCCCATAGACCTGAATATGTGTCTGAGGCCCATATTCCCTGGCCTACAAGTGCCAAGAATTTAATGCCTCCAGGGGCAAGCCTCCACCAATCAGGATAAAGCCCCCCACCCCCTTGACTTCCAGGGGACAGTTCTATGATTCTTCCTAGACAATTTTTCAGAAGCCTCGCGGAGAGCCCACAGCCTGCTGCCTGCCATAGTGCCCCATTCGTGAATGCACCTTTTTGTGGCTTGCTTCCCTCCTACCCTGTCTCATGTTCTCCACACCCAGATAAAATACCTGTGCCTACGTCCCTGTCTCAGGGGCTGCTTTCGGGAGAACCCGGATTAAGAGAGCTCCCTTTGCTATCTCCAGTGTCTCTATGACTTTAAGATGAAAAGCCTTTTGGTTTGATAAGGACCCTTGTGGTAGGGCCTGATAAATCTAAGATTTTTTAGAAAAGACTGGCTAGATGGGTGACACCTGTATTAATAGCCTAGGCCCATTGACTTTTCAATATAAAGCTACACAAATGAAATTTTAATGAGCAGTTTAAATTTATCCCATGAGGAATAGAATGTTTCTGCAATATGAAAAGCAAGTGGTATCGCTGCATCTACTTAGTTCCATGTTAATTCTCACAAGAAAGTACAAGGGTCTGTCTAAATTATGTAGAATTTTAGTGCATTGCATATTGTTAGAAATAATTAAAATTCTGACGGACTAGAAACATGTGAAGTAGAATCTAAACCCGCCAGCAGAGCCCTCCTCCAGTGAGAACTGTGATATCCATGTAGTAATCCCTTTGCTGCACTAGTCTTTCTACATATCACTTTAGATAAATAGGATCATACTATCTTGCTCTTCTGTATCCAGATCTTTTCAATTAAATATCTTTCTATTTCGTATGGAGAATTGCATCATTCCATTAATGCCTGTATGATATGGATGTAATTGATGATATGTTGATGGAGAGTTATCTCTGTCCCCCATCTCCAAATTTTCTCTTCTCCATACTTTCCTCTCAAGCTCACCTACTACCTTGACCCCACCCCTGCTCCTTTCTCACCCTTGCAAGCCTCTCTCCATCCTCATGTCCTCCTCACATCCCTGTGTCCCTTGTGTACTCCCTCTCCTTCCTCCTCCCCCGACAAGGTGAGTCCGCCTTTGCCAGCTTCCCCCAAAGTACCACATGTTCTCACACTATCTGCAGTAAACAGGCAGAGGTTGGTAAGGAGTTCCTAGCCACATATTTGTTTCCTCCTGTAGTTATTTTTATAGGCTAAATCCTGCACATTGGAGTTGCAGGGTCAAACACTGTAGATGTTTGAAGTGTAAATATATGTTGCCAAACTTTTCTGTAGATTAAGATCTGTAAATGGAATCCATTATTCAGTGTCTGAGAGTGTCTCCTCATATACTCGCCAACACTGGTTCATGTTCATCTTTTTAATCATTACCTATATGGTAAGCAAAGGTTTGCATTTCCCTGATTCCTAGTGAGGCTAAGCAGCTTTCCATATTGTTACTGGCCAGTAATATTCTTTTTTTTTGTGAAATGCCTGCTTGAAGGCTCAGCCAGCCTCTGTTGCTCCATCTGTCTTTGCTTAACCTTGGAATAACTTCTCTTTTCTTCATTTTGCCTGAGAGGTTCTGGACTTCCCTAACTTGGGCATTTGGTAATGTGAGGTTAGACGTGGGGAAGCTATCCTAACCTGCCACTCTCCTGGGGCCCTGTTCCTTTTACCCCCCAACTCCCCTCCTTCTGTCACCTGTATCACTTAAAAGACAAACTACCTGGGACACCCTGTTTATAGTGATGGAAGAATAAGAAAAATCAAAGAAAAGAGAAGATAATGTAGGATAAAGCTAGATGTAGACGTGAGTTGAAAGGGAAAGATGAAACAAAACCAGTGTTTAACAAAATGGGTCTCACAGGATTGTGGAAAATAGTGAATGAGGTTAAGCTGCCAAGACGGAACAGCTTAAAGTGGACCAATTGTGTGGAGAAGAAATTGGATGGAGCAAAGATGTAAAGAAGCAAGAGTAAAAGAGGAAAATGAAGAGAAAGGTGGGATAGTCGTTACACAGGAGTGACATGTTTATAGAAAGGAAGAATCAAGAAATGAAGTAAAAGATTGTAGAGCCAAAGGGAGGAGATTCCACAGGCTCTTGGTTTAGGATACAAGTAGGATTTGAGGGAATAGCACAGAAGTGAGTGGCATTCATGCCTTCATATGTATGAAAATATGTAACATGATGTGGGGGAAAAGAGCTGTACTATTGGGTTTGTGGGAGTTTTCCCCCTCCCATTCTTGAGTCTGACCCGCCTCTTCCAGAACCATGCCCAAGGTTTGCAGCCTGAGGTTTCCATGGTGACAGCAAAAAGCCTCAGCTCTGCCTCTGCCACAATAGCCCTGTTCCAGTCATTGTGCGTCCACCTAGCAGAAGGGGCAGAGATCGTGTGGAGGAGGCTTCCGACCACGGACTTTGACCACTTCTACTCCACTCTCACGGGGGAAACCTAGTCCCATGGCTCTGCCAAGCTGTCAGGCAGCTGGGAAATGTAGGCCCTGGCAGGGCAGCTGTCTCTACCATACCCCAGATGGCCACATCCTTTGAGATGCACACATTAAAACCATTACGATGGCTGAACAAACACATCCGTGGGTAGTGCCTGCTCATGGGGGGCTAATTTCCTATATTTGCTGTAGACAGACAGATAATAAAAATTCATTTCATGGTTGATAAATTTTGGTGCATCCATACCATGGACTCTTATGAAGCTTTTAAAAATAGTAAGGAATGTATACTGCATGGAACGCTATCTGAGAGAAATGAAAAAGGTATGGTGCAGAACGTGTATATTTGTAAATATTTCAGGAAGGATACTTAAGCTGGTAATGATGGTTGCCTCTGGAAAAGGGAACGCTGTGACTGGGGACAGGACTGAGAGACAGGCTTGCTTTCTGTTGAATACCTATTTGTATGTTTTAAAGTTTGCTGCAGGTACAGATATTGCCTATTATAAAAAATTTGCTTTTGATGCTTTAGTTGCGGTGATGGTAATATCTCAGTGATGGTACCTAAGAGTTCTAGAGAAGTCTTTTCTGCCTGAGTTAACTTGTCTCAAACTCGCATACCATTCTGTACCTAGGGTATCTTTATAACCATCTGCTACCACCTCCTGGAATGTAGCTGAAATGACAGAAGCATTCTGGAGCATTCTTTAAAGCTCTGATAATATTCTTTGGATTACTTTTCAGTGCCCCTCCAACACTGAGGAATAGTTTGGGAGGATTTCCCAAAGCCTCCAATGTGAGATGTATAATTGGGCAAAGTGTCATGGTAAAGGCTCTGTCTAAACTTGAAAGGTGGGTGTGTTTATTGAACTTTGAGCTGAGAAGTCTGTCCTGGGTTTTTTGCAAATGAATATTTGTTTCTGTAATTTGATAAACAGATAACCCCCACCCCGGGATTAAGAGACCTTCTTAAGACCAGACTTACTTTGAAGTTCTCTAAAAGATGAATTTGGCCACACAGACAGCTCTGACACTATAAATTTCTTTATTGTATTATTCCAGTGAGAGCTACTTGTTCCCTTTTAAAATCTAGTAGGATTTAAGAATTTAGTAGGATTATGGGATTTCTGCCCCACCCCCAAACTTTTAGGGCTACAGTGCACAGCTAGCCAAGGGTTCTACTTGGCAGTCTGGGCATTTTTTTTAAATGACAACTTTATTGAGATATAATTCACATACCCTAAAATTCGCCCCTCTAAAGCATACTATTCAGGGGCTCTTAGTATACTAATAGTATTACATAACATCAACACAGTCTATTTCAGAACATTTTCATCAAAAGAAACCATACGCCCATTACTGGTCATTCCCACTCTTTCCCTTGTCCCCCCAGCCCTCGGTAACCCCAAACTTTGTATTTCTGTGGCTTTGCCTATTCTAGACATTCCATATTAGGGGAATCATACACCATGTGGTCTTTAGTGATGGTTTTCTTTCATTTAGCATAATATTCATCCGTGTCATAGCATCAATCAGTACTTCATTCCTTTTATGGCTGAATAATGTTTCATCATATGGATAGACCGTATTTTGTTTAATCAGTTAATGGACATTTGGGTTGCTTCCACTTTTTGACTATTGTAGATAATTCTGCTATGGACATTCATGTCCAAAATTTTGTATAAACATATGTTTTCCCTTCTCTTGAGTATACGTGTAGGGATGGAATTTCTGGTTCATGTAGTAACTCTATGTTGAATATTTTCAGCATCTACTGAATTATTTTCCAAAGCAGTCACACCCATTTCATCAACTCTCTAGCAGTATATGAGGATTCTCAGCCATCCTCGTGGGTATGAAGTGGCATTGTTATTATTGTGGTTTTGATTTGGATTTTCTTTCTTTCTTTCTTTCTTTTGCCTGTTAAAATAAACTATGATTTCCAAAATATACTTACATATATTTAAAATTAACTTCTTTAAAATTTTTGGTTTTTAAAAATTCAAAATGTTAGGAAGCTTAAGGGTGGTGTATTTTGACAATTAGCCACATGTAAGGTAATGAAACGTACTCTTTTAAACTTGAAGTGCCTCTTGCAAAACTGGGCATATGGGTGATTCCTTATTTTATTTTAACTAGAACAAAATTACAAAAGGTGTATTTTACTTTATATTACAGATATGTAACCGTAGCCAAAAAGTCAAATAATACAGAATTCAATAAATATTGAGGATAATCCAATAGTTAATATTAACAAATTCTAGTCAACTTCTAGTATTTAGTGCATATTATCTTAAAGAAAAAATAAAAGTATCTTAATAGAAAGGGAAGGGACAATAAAGAAAAACAGACTATTAGAGATCTAGTAAGTTTTCTTTTTTTACAGATATAAGACTGGGGCTCAATCTTGATAAGTAACTTGCCCAGCTCATACATCAGTGTTTTGTAAAATCAGGACTGATTCCTGAACTTGATTTCTATTCTAGGCTCTTTTGACCTTATCTTTGTCTTATGTTATGAATCAATCATATTACTTATTCACCATATTTTAACTTTAATTTGGAAAATTATCAAATAATAAAACTTCCTCCGTAGTCCAACAACTCTGGTTTTTCTGAAAAAGGACATTATAAGAAAGGATGCAGTTTATAACATGAAATGACTCTTGTAGGTTCATTAAGATGTGATCTCTATATAGGAAAAATTTCACTTTTCTGTATAGTTAGTCCACTAATCTGCTTTGGTTAGGAAAGCTTATACATTGGTCACAGCTTTAAAACCTCTTTTTTTTTTTTGCAATTTTTGGCCGGGGCTGGGTTTGAACCCACCACCTCCGCCATATGGGGTCGGTGCCCTACTCCTTAGAGCCACAGGCACCGCCCTAAAACCTCTTTATATCATAGTGACTTCGTATGTTGTAAAATGATTTTCTATAATCTTGATATTTTCTTCAGATAGCCAGTTTTCCTCCTTTAGCTGCCTTATAAGAGCTTCCAAAGACTTCAATCTTCCTAGAGTTTGCTGCTCTTGTAGCTCAAGAAGAGTTATCTTTGAATGTAGCTTAGAGACTTTCTGCCAGAGATGTTCCTTATTTACATCTTGTCTGCAGTAAGAATGTTCAATTTGTAAAATTTCTGTCTTTAAAGTCTGTGTCCTCCATTTCCACAATTTCTTTTTGGGCAGATATGAAAGAATTAACTGCAGGTTTAGAATTTTCTACAGGTACAAAAATGGCAATAACAGATTATTTGTGTTTAATTCTTCAACTGTTTGATTAATTATGCTGAATAAAAGTGGCATTTCTTGTGCTGTCTTTATTTCCACAGAATTATTTGTAAAGCTTGGTTTATCAAGATGGCGAGTAGTTATTTCAAGCACTTCCTGGGTTTCCAAAGACTGTTGAACACCTTCTGAATTTTTTTTTAAATTGTTGGGGATTCATTGAGGGTACAAGAAACCAGGTTACACTGATTGCATGTGTTAGGTAAAGTCCCTCTTACAATTGTGTTTTGCCCCCAAAAGGTGTGGCACACACCAAGACCTCACCCCCCACCTTCTGAATTTGAAGTTGTCAAAGTAATAGTTGTAGAATTTAGATTCTCAAAAGATGTGTGAAAACAACCTATACCTATATCTTGGTTAACTACTGTTTCCAAGGTAGATTCTAGTTTTCTGGTATCTTATTTAATTAGATTAAGAGTTAATACGTTATTTTGTACACTTCTTGTTTTTGGAGCTGGTGGTCTCACAAAAGCAGATGAATCAAGTAATTTTGCACATTCAGGGGAATATTTGTGTTCACTATATTTTTCCTTGCCTCATTTAATGCAAATGATTCTGACTTGGCTTTTAGGCATATTTCTTTCTTGTCTTCCAATTTTTTCTTCTGGGATTTTTTTTTTGAAGAATCTTTTCTGGGTAGAAATTCAGCTTCTGGTCTTTATTGCTTTGTTTGAGGTTCGTACAGCAAATCGCTGCGCAATAGTGAGGCATTGCTTGAGTGAGGATCTTGGAGACCCGGGCCAGCTAGGGACTCTGGCCAGCGAGCGTCACTGTGGCGGAGTCCTAAAGTCCGGGTCGTCTGGTCCACTGATTTGGATTTTGTTTTTTTTGCAGTTTTTGGCCGGGGCTGAATTTGAACCCGCCACCTCCAGCATATGGGGCCAGCGCCCTGCTCCTTTGAGCCACAGGTGCTGCCCTGATTTGGATTTTCTAATGGCTAATGATGTTGAACTTTTTTTGTGTGTGCTTATCAGTCATACTTACGTCAATTTTGGAGAAATGCATGTTCAAAATCTTCCTCCATTTTAGAATTGGGTTATTCATCTTCTTAGTGTTGATTGTGAGGACTCTTGGTATACTCTGGCTATAACTTCCTTTTCAGATATTTGATTTACAAATATTTCCCCTCCTTCTGTGGGTTGATTTTCACCTTTTGATGGTATCTTTTGACTCACACAAGTTTTTAATTTTGATGAGGTTAAATTTATCTATTTTTCTTTTGTTATTTATGCTTTTAGAATCTTATCTAAGAAATGATTGCCTAACTGAAGGTCACAAACATTTACTTCTCTTTTTTCCTAAGAGTTTTATATTTTGAAGTCTTACATTTATGTCTTTGTTCTATTTTGGTTAATTTTTGTATATGGTGTGAGATAGGAATCAAAATTCATTTTTCTGCATGTGGTTGTCTAGTTGTCCCAGTACCATTTGTTGAAAAGACTAGTAATTGCTCATTTAATTTTCTTGACACTTTGTTGAAAATCAATTGACTATTAATATTTAAGGGTTTATTTCTGGACATCTCTGGTCTATGTTTGTCCTTCTGCCAGTATCACAGTGTCTTGATAATTGTAGGGTTGTGGTTAAGTTTTGAAATCAGGAAGTGAGTCTTATTACCTTAAAAATTCTGAGTCCCTTGTACATGTATTTATTCATGAAGTTCAGGACCAACTTGTCAATTTCTGCCAAAAAAAAAAAAAAGGCAACTGGGATTTTGTTAGGGATCATGCTCAGTCTGTAGATCAGTTTGATTAGTACTGGTATTTCAATATTAAGTCTTCTGGCTGGGCACAGTGGAGCACGCCCATAATCTCTCTGGGAAGCCAAGGCAGGAGGATCACTTGAGGTCAGGATCACTTTGAGACCAACCTGAGCAAGAGTGAGACCCCGTGTCCACTAAAAATAGAAAAATTAGATGGGTGTGGTGGTGTGTACCTATAGCCCCAGCCACTTGGGAGGCTAAGGCAGAAGGATTGCTTGCACCCAGGAGTTTGAGATTGCAGTGAGCTAGACTGAGGCCATGGCACTCTAGCCTGGGTGACAGAGGGAGACTCTGACTCAAAAGTTAAATCTTCCAATGAACACAGCATGTCTTTCCATTTATTTAGCTCCTTAAATTTATTTCAACAATGTTTTGTAATTTACAGTGTATAAGTCCTATACTTCTTTTGTTAAATTTATTCTTAAGAGTTTTATCCTCTTTGATAGTATTCTAAATGAAATTTTTAAAAGTTTTCATTTTCACAGTCTTTACTGCTAGTGTATAGAAATTAAATTGGGTTTTACATATTGATCTTATATCCTGTAACCTTATTGAACTTGTCTATTAGTTTATTTGGACACATCTTATCCTTAACTTAGGTAATGAGTTAGGACTTCTAAATACTTAACTAATCCTTCAGCTACCCACAAATTAAGAAGGAAATCTTTTTTAGTGTTTGGAAAATATCAAAAGGTTCGTTATTGAATACTTGCATCCAGTTTTACTTTTTTCCTCTCACCTGTGAAGCCAATTGACCTCGTAGTATGTGCTGTACTTATGAAATGTCTAGTATGTCCTAAGCCAGGTTTCCCTATTTGCAAGAGTTCTTTTGGGCTGTCTACTTCATTCATACATAGCACTGGCTATAACAGTCATTGAGGGTGATGTGAATCTGAATATTACTTTTTGTAAAGGACTCATTTAAATCACTTTATATACATTATTTCTAATCCTCCTAGTAATCCTGTGAGGTTGATGCTATTTTATCTCCATGTTACTGATGTGGAAACTGAAGTGCAGAAGTTAGTTTGCCAAGGTCATGGAGTTAGTAGCTGTTGCAGCTAGGGTTTTAACTTGTGTAGTCCAATGCTAGAGCCTATGCTCTGCAATCTCAAAAAAGGAGCAGTATTTCTCTTCTCTCTACCTCAGTTGCCTCTCCCAACTTACCTACTTGGTCAGATTTTTAGTAGATGTGTCCTGTTAAACTTCCCCTGCTGGAGGTTGAGTTTTACTACAGAGCAGGAGACTGTATGCTGTTATTAATGATGCTATTATTCCTGTGATTACAGGCCTCACCCTCCTTCACCAGCCAGCTGAGAACCATGAGTCATCTTCATTCAGACTTGGGCCATTTGCTGCCACTGCAGTCATTTGTCTTGGAAGGGCCAAGGAGTGCCTTCTAGATTTCTAGGCCTGGTTCCTTGCTTTCGGTCGTGATCTTATAGGGTTCTATCTTTAGAAGTAACACACTCAGCATTCATATTGATAGAGCATTAAGGCAGCAATCCCCAGCCTTTTTGGCATCAGGGACTAGTTTCATGGAAGACAGTTTTTCCACAGACAGGCGGGATAATTCATCAAGTGCATTATATTTATTGTGTACTTTATTTATATTTTTATTACATTGTAAAATATTAAAAAATACCTACACAACTCACCATAATGTAGAATCAGGGGGAGCCCTGAGCTTCTTTTCCTGCAACTAGATGGCCCCAGAGCTAGCATCACCGCCTCAGGTCTGCATCAGACCATCAGGCATTAGATTCTCATAAGGAGAGTGCAGCCTGGATCCTTCACATGCACAGTTTACAGTAGGGTTTGAGCTCCTATGAGAATCTAATGCTATTGCTGATCTGAGGGGAGGTGGAGCGCAGGTGGTGATGCCAATGATAGAGGATGGCTGTAAATACAGATGAAGTTTCACTAGTTGCCTGCTGCTCACCTGCTGTGTGTGGCCTGGAGTTAGGGACCACAGCATTAAGGTGTCCTTTTGAGCTTTTCAGTAGTCTAGAGATAAAAGATGTTGACTAAAGTATAGTGTCCCTTTGGCATGAGATTTGAAGTTCCAGATTTTGTTTAAACATAGAGAAGTATATTTGGCTTATTGGGCTAGATGTACATTTTGGAGGTAAGAATCTAATTCAGGTATTTCCAGGCCTGTCTGTGCTAGTCTTCAGCATGAACATCTACATATATACTGGTATCAATCTCTGGAAGTTGTGGTTACAGTGTGCTATCCAGCTTTGGCTGCTTTTGCCTTTTCTTGTTTGGTAGAGTTTTTAAATTCCTTTTCTAATAACTATTTGAAAGTTTCAGTACTAGCACAGTTCATGGGTTTATGCCCAGAGAAGCTAAAAGCCTGGCAAAGATTTACAGAGGAAACAGCAGCCCTGCTACTGGGGGAGGATACATTCTCTTTTATTTCCTTCCTTGGGTTTACCGGTGTTCCTGGCTGGGTGAGTGCTTCAACTGGGGAGTGTGAGGGAGGAACAGGGCTAGAGTCCCTGGAGGAGGGAGAGGGAAATGTTATTGTACTATGACCTTTATTTTTTAAATGTTTACAAAACTCATTGAAGTAATAGACAAGTATCTTCTTGTGTATAAAATTCAAACATTACACATCCTTGACCTTATTCCTACCAAGCCCAGTGTCCTCCTCAGCGAATGCCTATTTGTGACATTTTCTAGTGCATTTAGGAATGTCTGTGTGTACTTATGAAATAAATGTCATGTTTCTTTGTCTTTAATTGATACCACATTATATGTATTTTCTCCATGTTGCACTAAGTCTTAGAGATAAATCCACATCAGAGCTGTTAATTTTCTCTTTTCATATGCATTCTATATACTGGCTATACTATTTAAAGTTGCATTATGGAATATTTCAAATTTATGTGAAAGTAAAGAATCCTCATTTCCAGATTATTTTGAAGCAAATCCCATATAATATATAATTTCATAAATATTTTGTATACATCTTTAACAGATAATAATTTTGGAATAGTGGTTCCTTAATAACATCTAATATATAACCAGCATTCAGGTTCCCTGAATTATTTTCAGTATTTTTTTTTTTTTTTTTTGAGACAGAGCCTCAAGCTGTCACCCTGGATAGAGTGCTGTGGCATCACAGCTCACAGTAACCTCCAATTCCTGGGCTCAAGCGAGTCTCCTGCTTCTGCCTCCCAAGTAGCTGGGACTACAGGCGCCCGCCACAACGCCTGGCTATTTTTTGGTTGCAGCCATCATAGTTGTTTGGCGGGCCCAGGCTGCATTCGAACCTGCCAGCTCAGGTGTACGTGGCTGGTGCCTTAGCCCGGTGAGCCACAGGCGCCGAGCCAGTATATCTTTTTATAGTGGCTTGTTCACATCAGAATTCCAACAAAGTTACATGAACATTATACCTCTTTTGACATCTCTTAAGTCTTATTTAATCTGTAAGTTTCTCTCTGAATCTTGTTTTTCCTCCTTGCTATTTACTTATTCATTCATAAAAAAAATCATTCATCTTGCAGACTTTTCCACATTCTGTTTGTGACTCCTTATTTGTTCTCCCATCTCCTGTATTTTCTGTAAACTGGTAGGTAGGTCTAGGCTTCGTTAGAATCAATTGAGATTTTTGATAAGAATAGTGCCTCGTGATGCTGTGTACTTACTGCTGCATCACCTTAGGAGATCCCTGATTCCCAGTGCCTTTATTTTGTGATGTTTGATTGATAGTGGGTTTGTGTAGTATTAGTCTGATCCATGTGTTATGATAAAGATCCTCAACAACTTTTCTTTTTTTTGAGACAGAGTCTTACTATGTCGCCCTCAGTAGAGTGCTGTGGTGTCACAGCTCACAGCAACCTCCAATTCATGGGCTTAAGCAATTCTCTTGCCTCAGCCTCCCAAGGAGCTGGGACTACAGGTGCCTGCTGCAATGCCTGGCTATTTTTTTGTTGCAGTTATCATTGTTTTTAGCAGGCCCCGGGCCGGGTTTGAACCTGCCAGCCTTGGTGTATGTGGCCAGCACCCTAACCACTGAGCTATGGGCACTAAGCCATCCCAACAACTTTTCAACTAATAGTTTATCAGCTGTCAGCCATCATTGCCTACCTACATCTAGGGTATGTGGTAAATGTTTAAGAACCATTCATTTGCCAATTTTCATGGTGTAAACACTCCTGACATGGTGAATTTCACTCCTATTGATGTGCTGCTGAATGTGGTGCTGGGAACAGATGCTCACAGTTAGCTTTCACAAGCTGGCATGAACTGTTTCCAGCTAACCATTGCTTAGATCAGTTATTTCAATGGTAATTTGCAAAATGGTAGTAGTCTATTTTATTTCTTCTACCTTTATTAATTGGGGCAATGGCTTATTTTTAACCACTTTCTTATTGTTGAACATTTAGCTGAGCTGAAGGAGACCATTAAACAATGTAAGTCTGAGTACATTAGTAATTTCCTTATATGCATCTGAGTTTATAGAATTATGTGAAAACTGAAGTAGACCTCAGTGATGGTGACCAGGAAAAGTGTTTTACTCATTTAGCCAATAGTTATTGAGCAATAAATGAATGGAATGAATCTATTCCATCTT
>CAUYON010168356.1:0-17275 GCA_963573935.1 Arctocebus calabarensis
CAGAGTCCGCGGAGCCTGTGGGGTCTGTGCCTAGAGGTGAGGAAACAAAAATACATGTATGAGATGTAAGTCCCAATGAATTTAATACAAAATAGTTTGGCCTGTCACAGAAAAAACAAAGCAAATCAAAACAAAACAAAAACATAACACAAGTGTTTATTTGAAACACAAGCTTCTTTTATTTTAAAGAAAACAAAAACAAAAAATCAAAAACCAATGAGGCTACCAAACAGGCATCTTTATTTGTAAACAGCTTAACACTGGAAATAAAAATAAGACTATGAAAGAACAATACACTCTCCATTCTTCTAGCATCAGAACTTAGCATGTCATTATGACTGAATAGTCACAAGAGATGCACCACTGAGTAAGTGTATTGTCAACCTTTCATGCTCATTTAGCTAGCCCTCTGACAAATTAACCTTACAGAACACCACACAAAATGGTGATTCCTCAACTCATATTAGCTCAAATGCCATACACAAACACACCTCCTCTTCTTCATCAGTGCTCTTCCCTGATGGCACATTAGAAGCACTTTTTGTCTCCTCCCCTAAAGTAGAAGCATCACCATTAGAAGCCTGGGTTCCTTGTTCTGCTTCCCACTCCTGCAATACCTCCTCTAAGTTAAACCGACGCCTGTAGTTTACAAAGAAGTTCTTCACTTGGCCAACAGTCTTGTTGCCAATTACATCTGCAATAGCTTGAAAATCTTTACCATATTTGCGGACACCTGGAAGGCAAAGTAAATAATACACCTGTGAAGGATCAATAAGGAGAGCTGTGTGTACTATACATCATGCACACACAAAAGATACCAGCAATGAAAATCCTTTCTGATAAACTCTGGTCATTTTTCAAATTCTGAGATAGAGGCTAAGATATCAGGGTCACAGATGAAAACTATCAATTATGTCATTTCATCGAGCCAGCCACTTGCCTTCAACTGAACAATCAGAAACTTACCATTTTTTACATACTCAGTTATTTTCTCCAATCCTCTCTTGAACTCTCAAATATAGTCCATTTATTGTAAAGCATTGAATTCTTTGTTCCATCCTCAATTCCACATTCATTTATTTCCCTAGTAGCCAGTCACCTAAATTTGAGCAACATCGTTTGTAAACAAAACTGGATGGGAATGAACCATCTGTCTTATCCCCTCAATGGACTGAGTGAGTAGCAGGGTTCCCCCATTAAGAAAAGCAATAATTTTGGTCTTAATACTAACTTCAACACGAATGCTTGCCTATCCCACCAGGGTACCAACAAATAGAAATGATGTAAGATAAACATATTAATAGGTATAAAAAGCAGAAGAATCATCAAAAGCTGATGTATAAAAAAAAAGGTATTTTTCTGAGTCCATTGGATTTTAACTCATTTAATAGTTCTCAAGACTGTAAGTATGAAGGATTTTAGTTAAATAATAAAGTAATATTAATGACTATTTAAATAGTCCTTGTGCTCATCATTACAACCTTAAAATTAAGAAGGGTTGTATATGTTATTTTAGAACCCAACTTTTCATTAAGGAAGTTTCATTATAATGAAGGATAATAATTGACTTATGAAGTTGAGATGGCCAATTAGGCTACAGAATTTAAAATGGATAATTTATAAATGGATAATAATCCCTTCTTAAGGGATACTAAAACAAGTTCACAGATTCACTCTAGAAAGAGATGCACTTAGCTCAAAACATAAAAGTTGACAAAAATTTTGATTTTATAATTTGATAACTGCTCTTAGAATGTCAGAAAACAGCAATCTGTACATAATCACAGATAAGAAAATAGTATATAGATATGTTAATACCTAGCAGGAATGCTAGATATATTCTTACTGATACCAATTGACATGAAATATCCAATTATCTTAAAATACCACCATCACAATATGACAGAATTCTCCTTTAAAATTCTACTCTTATTTTAAACTGAGAATTAGCAATAATCATCTCTAGGTACACTAAACCAGCAAGGATTGACTTTGAGAGGAATTCCTTTATCTTAGAGCATTTTGAGCAGGAAGTCTGACATTATTATCCTATAACTATATCCCATTTTTAATGTAGAGTCTTGGGTTTGTAAGCTATGCTCATTTGCTCTGTTCTCAAAGGGAAAGACATATGCACAACAATAAAGTAATTAGTGACAGGCATTTTTTATAATGTTTTATCAATATAAATGAACTTATATTCTAATTATATCTATGAGTTGACTTCCAATTTGACCTCTAGAGTTAAGTATAATGGTAACTACATTCTACTAAAGATGTATTTGGCAATAAAACTCCAAGGTTATTTCATAGCAGGAGCTGCTGTCACACATTCAAGTACTCCTCCATTTTATTACTTAAAATAGGAACTTTTAAAAGGCTGAGTTTTTGTGCCATTTCTAAATCCTAAATCTGAGAGTGCTGTACTGGCATAGTATTCTGCCAGCATACTAATTTTCGTAAGAGATACACTTATGTACACTTTAGCAATGCCCAAACCTATATGAGATTAGGAATAAAAATCTTAAGTCTAGGATTAGATTGTATCCCTAGCAAGAAGTCACATTAAGACTAAATTTTGACTCCAAGTCTGGGGGTATCAAAACCCTCAGAATATTAATTTATTTTGCAAAATATATCCCAAGTCTAATTCCATTATGTGACTGTCCCTCCTCCTTATAACTGTCTTTTGAGAGTAATTTTAATTTTTGACTTTACCTTATCACCAATATTGTCAAATTTGCAAAATTCTGAAAGCTTAACCAGCTTTGCAAAATTCAAATCTACTTCCCGAAAGAGCTTTAGTTTTTCTAGAAACTTTGAATATCAAAGACTTTTCCCAAGTCTCCCCGTTTTATTAACTCATACCTGCTAGTCTAAAATCTTAGGGCTCAGACCACACTGCAGACTTCTGTAGTTTGACTGGGGATACCAATCAGTGTCCTGAGAATTAAGTATGCCCAAATACATGTATATTAATTCCTCTAGCTACAGGATGGCTGGACAGGGTCTGAAATAGCTGGGGCTTCTTGGCAGTCTCCTCTGGACAAGAACAGCTTCATCTGCTTGTCCTAGTGTGTTATGACAAATTCCATATTTTTGTTGTGTATGTGAAAAGGGTTGGGAAATACTGTCCTATGCTGAGTATGAAGTGCTTAGAAAATATGAATTTTTTTCCCTATAAGGCTTCATTCTATTTTTCTTCCCCAAACTACAAGAGGCATACAGGGCTGACTTCTTTATTACCTTCACACATCCAGTGACATGGCTCATTAGCATGTTTTAGTTAGAAGATGGAATTCTCAAGTTCTATACTGTGGTCAACAAACAGGCACACTCTACTGAAACACTAACTGACTTAAATGGGACTGCTTCTTCAGCATCTCCACCTAGGCCTCCAGGACAACTAACGGGGCAGTGACGAGGAGTAAATAACTTGAACAACCTCTGGCATCAGAACTACCTTAGGTTCAATCTGTATCTGAGGGGGAGAGAAGTCCATTATTTTCTTTTTATAATAAACAAGACAATCCAATTGCTTTGTCAGGAAGGGAGTTAGATATAATGACTCAATTAATCCTTCTTTTCCTAACGATATAAAAAGCTCAGATGCATTTGAAGCACTGTTGCTAAAAAGAGGTGACGCAGTTTGCAAAGGTTAGTGGAACGAATAAACACTTTTAGAGAACTCTGAAAAGAGGCAAAAAATAAATTTCCCAGGTGGGAAATTGGAGTCTCTCAATTCTGAAAATAAAATCATTTTTCTTTTTTTTAAGCTAGAAGGGATGGCATCGACAGCTAGCTTTGATATGTTTAAGAAATTATTTTTAGGCTCACTGCACGTAGCACAGTGGTTATGGCCACATACACAGAGGTTGGCAGGTTTGAACTCGGCCCCAGTCAGCTAAGCAACAATGACAACTGCAACAAAAAAATAGCTGGGCGGTGTGGTGGCTGTAGTTCTAGCTACTTGGAGGCTGAGGAAAGAGAGTAGCTTAAGCCCAAGAGTTGGAGGTTGCTGTGAGCTGTGATGCCAAGGCACTCTAAGGAGGGCAGCACAGTGAGACTCTGCCTCAAATAAAAAAAAAATTATTTTTAAAATTTTTATACTTAAAAAAAAAAAAAAGGAAAACATTAACAGTAATATGTAGTGAAATTCCAGAGGATTCTTTCCCCTAATTTCATTAGCACAATTTCTTAAAGTGAGTGTGTACTTAATTTAATAAATTTTAAACTCAAACCACTTGGAATGGAAATGTGTATTTCGTTCCATCTCCGATAAGTTACTTCAAAAATTCAGTATTTCATAAGGTATAAAAGACACTAATAGCAGTAGAAAAGGGACTGATGCATATACGGGAGGGCTAAAAGTCAAAATCACATATTCTCTTTTCAAAGTCTATCCTTGCTTCATCTTGCATTCCCATCTATTCCTTGTTAAATTCCATTACTGAAATGCTAGAAATTTTGAATCATCAATTATCTGAAGTGCACCAAAGGGCTGACAATCATACTTCTGAACCTCCATTCTTATGGTTATGATAGAAAAAATTCTCTAAAACAAAAGCAGGCTTCTCAGGTGAGAAGGTTAAGAACCTCTTATTTCCACTTCCTTTTGATTAGTCATGTACTGGGTTTACCATCTTTATATTTTTATCATCTACCAAATCTACTTTTTCTCCTTTATGAACCATTCTGTTTTTTTTTTTTGTATGAGAGAAAATTAGAAAGAAGACAATTTTTAGACTTACAAATATTTTTCTTAAAAAGAAATATACAAACTATAGGAAGAGAAGGTAACTTTTACTGTAAGTATAACCTACTTGAACACAGTTCTGTCATTTTCTGCTTTAAATGAGAAGGCAATAATATGAAAAAATTACTAAAATTTGAGGTTGACATCTTGATAAAATTGGAGAAAGGTTTTTTTAGTTCTTCCTAAAATAGCATAAAAATTTTAGTTGAGGATTATGTTGTTTTTTTAGCACTAGACTACGAAATAAATATATTTAAGAAGTGACCTAAAGTTAAAATGGCAAATATTACATGCTTCTGCTGTCCTTTACACACTTTAACAAACGTTTTGTACTATCATCTAAATATTTTAAATGTGTTTTGAAAATAGCTAACAATTATTTCATTTACATGGAAAAAAGATATACCTGGAATCCAATTCCTTTCTATAGTCTTGCTAGATAAGTATTATTTATCATATGAATATCAAGTTTGATGTTAAGGGTAATTTTTTTTTTTCTTTTTTGAAACACAGTCTCATATTGGGGTTGCCCTCAGTAGACTGCCATAGTGTCACAACTCATAGAAACCTCAAACTCTTGGGCTTAAGCAATTCTTTTGCCTCAGCCTCACAAGTAGCTGGACTACAAACACCCCTTACAATGTCCAGCTATTTTTTGTTGCAGTTGTTATTGTTGTGTAGCTGGCCCAGGCCAAGTTCAAACCCTCCAGACTCGGTGTATGTGGCTGGCACCATAACCACTGTGTATAGGTGCTGAGCCTAGGGTAATTTCTTTTTTTTTTTTTTTTTTTGAGACAGAGCCTCAAGCTGTCACCCTGGATAGAGTGCAGTGGCATCACAGCTCACAGCAACCTCCAATTCTTGGGCTCAAGCGAGTCTCTTATCTCCGCCTCCCAAGTAGCTGGGACTACAGGCGCCTGCCACAACGCCCAGCAATTTTTTGGTTGCAGCCGTCATTGTTGTTGGTGGGCCCGGGCTGGATTTGAACCCGCCAGCTCAAGTATACGTGGCTGGCGCCTTAGCCCGTTGAGCCACAGGCACCGAGCCCTAGGGTAATTTCTAAAAGCATTATAGGTTAGAAAAAAATAAATACAACATAAGGTACAAACACAAATATTTCACCATTAACATAAATATGTGAAGACTATAATTGGTCTCACTGTTAACTTATTTTTTATAATAGAAAATTTAGATTCTTTTTTTTTTTTTTTTGAGACAGAGACTCAAGCTGTCACCCTGGATAGAGTGCTGTGACATTACAGCTCACAGCAACCTCCAATTCCTGGGCTCAAGCGAGTCTCTTGCCTCCGCCTCCCAAGTAGCTGGGACTACAGGCGCTTGCCACAACGCCCAGCCATTTCTTGGTTGCAGCCGTCATTGTTGTTTGGTGGGCCGGGCTGGATTCGAACCCGCCAGCTCTGGTGTACATGGCTGGCGCCTTAGCCCGTTGAGCCACAGGCGCCAAGCCGAAAATTTAGATTCTTAAGACTTGAAACAAGATGACAGAAATTGTAAAAGTACCTTTTTCTTAGCAAATATTTTAAGAGGATTTAATTAGCAGCATTAATGATAATGACTTCCCTCCTGGGACAACTGAAGAATATTACAAAATTATAACATAGGCAGAACTAAAATTAACATAATATGGTGACAGATTACAAAAGTATAAACTGATATATATTTGACGTAAGCATGATTTTCCCCCCTTTTAATTAAGGAAAAAAGAAAGGAAAACTTATTTAAATGGTGAACAGTAAAGTAGATGGGACAGCAAAGGTAGAAAATACCATGTAAGCTCCAGGAAAGGAAATATCTTGCTTGGTTTTGAAAGAGTAACAATGTTTATTTAGAGGCCTAGTGTGGTGGCTCAAGCCTGTAATCCCAGTTCTTTGGGAGGCCAAGGTGGGTGGATTGCTGGAGCTCAGGAGTTTGAGATCAGCCTGAGCAAGAGCGATACCTCATCCCTAAAAAAATAGCCGGGCATTGTGGCAAGCTCCTGTAGTCCCAGCTACTCAGGAGGCTGAGGCAAGAGAATCACTTGAGCCTAAGAGTTTGAGGTTGCTGTGAGCTGTGACGCCATGACACTCAACCCCAGGGTGACTCAGTGAGACTGTCTCTGGAGTAGGGGGGGAAGCCAAAACAATGTTTATTTAATAGTAAAGCTGTAAATCTTATTAGAAGTCCTAGAGTCAGTATTTCTTTTTCCAGGTCACTATAATAGTCTACTATGAGCAAGATAAAACATTTATTTAATAAATGACCGTCAAATCGAAATATATGTGTAAAATGTCTTGAATATCAAGTGTTACACAAATTAATATCAAAACCTAATTTATTATTACTTTGTAAAACTGAAATGGCCATTGGAGTAATGCACACAAAGGTTTACTATAAATGAAGATTAAAAAACAGAAGAAGAAAAAACAAAAACTGACTGATAAGTACTTCTGGATAGCAAAGTCTACATGTTAAAACAGACACCACAATTATACCTTAAATTACTATATGATTATACTTTATAAGGCACACCTGTGAGCGTTACTTAAGTATGTGGGGACATGAGACAAAATGGCACTTTTTAATTCTCTCTAAAGAAACTATTTTGAACATAAATAGCCTTATACTTTTTATTTCAGGTAACAAGCACAACAAAATATCCAAAAGAAAAACAAAAATTCCAAAGTGCCAAAATTCATAAAAACAGAGACATTAATACCATTAACACATTACTAAGATGGTACCTTTGAAATCCTAAGAACACCCACAGGAATATGCATACAAACTGCTGCATTAGCGTAATTTATTTAAAGGGTTACTTTTTAAATAAAAAGTAGTGCAAAAGTAGAATACTGAATATATTTCAGTACAGAGGGAAATCTTTGGTTATATGTATTAATACTTCATTTTAAAATCTGAATATTTATAAGCTAAGATACACACAAATCTTACCATTGCCCTTCCCTTGAATGCAGCTTTGTGTAATATCCAACCCACCCAGAAAATTCAATGGACTCTTAGCATTTAAAGTAGTGCTGTAGAGCACTATCAAATACTGAATGCTGTACAAATAAACATTAGCCCAGACTTTTCCTAGCAGATTCTCTTCAGAACTCCTTTCACTGGGATAATTTCTTATATTTGAGTAGAGAGTTAATATTACCCTTTGAGGAACTGAATACTAGAAAGCAGCATTCACTCCTTGGTAGGCTAAATACTATGATGGAAGGATATATAGGCCTATAAGAATAAAAGCAATGCCCATTCAAGACAACTATGCTAGAGAGCTATATTCTAATTGAACTGAAGAAGCCACTGAAAAGGCTAATTTTGTACACAAATGTTTAAATCATCAGACTCTAACTTTAAAACAGCTTCTACTTAACATTATTAAAAAACCTGTTCTGACTCAGAAACTCAGTTCTACAATTACAACGTGCTCAGTGTGCGTCCCCTACCCTGTCTCATAGTGACTGTTATGGTGTCTAGGCCAAAGGGAAGGCTGACATCATCCTGCTGGCACCTCCTGCACATCTTCCAACCATGCTGGCTGGCTAGTCCTTACTCTCATCCAAATTGCAGAGTCATCTCTCAGTTAATTTTTAATTACATTATTTCCATGTTTAAATGATGCTTGCACAGAATTTTTGTATTGAATATGTTCTGTGATGAATATTTAAAAATACTTTAATTTTTTTGAGTCTCACTTTGGAAATATTTTAAAAGGTATGCTTATACATTTCACTGGGGCCCTTCTCTCTCATACTATTTAACCTAGATAAAAAGATGTTAGTATTCAACGCAAAGAGGGAGGGCTCAGCCAGGAATAAAGAAATGTTGACCAAACTTTTAAGTTACACAATTAGTCCTGCAGACAGTTTAACTTGAAGAGAAAAAAAAAATCCATAACACTGAATAAAAGAACAATTTGTCCCTCTTTAAGTAATATAAACATTGAGAAAATCCAAGTTTACAATGTTTCCAATTTCCCCATGGGTATTCATAATACAAAAAGTCTTCTGCCATATAATTCAACAAAACAATCTCATAAATAGTGCATTTAAAACACTATGTGTGCATTTTTTGATATGTCTCTAAAGTCTCTTTTTAAAAATATATATATTTAAAGTCAGGTTTCTAAGCATTCAGTGGTACATCTCTTGGTATGATACACTGAAAGTTAAGCAATATAGTCAATATTTACAATACCTGACATTTATCATATAGAGATATACTCTAATACAGAATTAGAGAAACCAGAAACATACCATCATTTGTTTATGCTTTTAACTATCAACTATGAGGTATCAACAAATGCTATATAAGTATGAACCAACTGCAGGAATACTGAAGCAGAAGCAGACAAAGTCCACATGATTGTTTATGTTTATCACCACCATCCATTACTTAGTGCTAGGAAGGCATTATGTGCTGTTCAGGACCCAAAATGCACATAGACTCAGTATGTCCCATCCATAAATCCAACACAGGATTCCTGGTCACCAGGACTTTGTGGTGTACACAAGAGCCCTTTCATGATCCATTTCTACAGGAAGGGAAGAACTACGGTAATAACCTTTCGTGACAAATTAAAAAATTATTAACAATAATTACTGCTTATCTTTAATATACCTTGCACTGCTAGAAGCTGCTCCTCTGTGGTCCAACGGGCATTAATTTTCTGATTTGACTATAAAATTAAAGAGAAGTTTCCTAATGAGGATATGAAGACAGACATTTTTCCAAAGTGCTCATTTTTTTAAACTTTTCACCAAAATCACAGACATGAGATTACTAAAACTTTGATTAATGAAGACTCCATTTTTTGAAGGATTAAAAAATATACTATGAGTTACCTTTTAACCACACAGGAAGATAAAGAAAGGGATATATATCAATTTGGGAGAATGAACAACATTTGCATTTATGTTCTTGTTAGATATTAAAACCTGAGAAAATCTGTTAACCTCCCATTTTCTGACTAAAATGTTCCTATCACACATTGCAGGTAGTAATTTTCCCCTTGTTTTAAACATTTAAGAGACCTTATTTTCTTTAGATAGGATCTATGGTTCTAAAATTTCTTCTCTTCATATTTAGATTAGCCTGTCCTAATTCCCCCTAAAACAGTGGTATAACTTAGCACAGGACTACGGAGCAAGCCTAAGTCCTAAAACATTTCTTTAAATTCCTGATGTAGAAAGTGAATTTGATGAGAATAGATTTTTTTCTTCCAAAACCTAACATTCTTCCCATCATCTTTGTTTTAAAAAATCATTAAATATAGGGTTTTTATTACATTAATGTCACAGTATCAAATACCTAAATCAGATCTCACTAGTGTATACCACTAAATAGTTAAATCAAGGACCTTTACAGTAAATGGAATGATAGAAATAATTACACCAGCTTGCAGAGGTTTATAGAAGGAACTGCTAAAATCAAGTGGCATGGTGTAATACGTGGATATGCTGGGCAAAATAGAAAGCTCCTTTGAGAAGCTCCCTTTGGGAAGTAGTGTTTAAGTCTTACCTCACCCTAGGTCTTAGCAGTAGGAGTTTCTAGAGTATGTGGTATACAGAAGTTTTGTATGATACCAGCTTTCTCACCATGAGTGAAGAGGTATAAGTATTCACAAGAAAGAATAAAACAAAAATTCTAAGTTAAAAATAAAATCTATGAGAAAAAGAAAGATAAAAGTAAAGAAGGACTTAAAAGTAAAGAAAATCCTAACATAAACCACTGTGTTCCAGATATTATTTTAATACAGGGTAACAAAGCAGGCCACACAGAAGATAGTAGATGATCCTTAAGGTTCAGATACTGATGATGAAGCAAAGGGAGGAAAAATAATGAGGGACACACAGAAGCAACAATAAAAGAATGAACCAAAACTAAAAAAGTAAAAAGAAAAAAGAGATAGAGGAAAAACTAAAAAGGTAATCATTAGGTTCCTCCCCAAAGTGGAGTAATAGCAACAGAGCAGGAGACAGGGTTTTGCTCTTGCTCAGGCTGGGCTTGAATTCCTGAACTCAAACAATCCACCTGCCTTAGCCTCCCAGAGTGCTAGGATTATAGGTATGAGCCACTGCACCTAGCCTAAAAGCTGGGTTTTTTTCAAAATTAATCTTGAAATGTCTTTACAAAGGTAGCTAGAGAAAGGCACAAAGTGTCTACTTATATCCACATAGCCAAATATTCTTTTGGCACTGGAATGGACCACTAGTTTCAGGCCAAAGCCCAAAAGAAGAAGACCAGACTCAATTTAGGATAGTGGTTGTTTACTTACGGACTTGCTAGAATCTCCCTCAGTATAGAGATACTCCCATAGTAAATATGTGGAAGCTAATAAGGCTGGTTACAGAAATAGTGGATTACCAGTTCTAAGTTTATGACTGCTCATTTGGGGGGCATATACTCAATAAATGGAGTTTGGGCAGAACTGCAAGCACTACCACATTTGCTATTATTAAACATTCCCCCACCTCTTTCTTTTATCTGGCCAAATATCTATGGATGCTATGGATAAATTTGTGTCATTTAAAGGTACACACCTTTAATATAGTTAAATGATAAGACTGTGTATCTCCAGGAGAGGAGAGATAATTGAAGATAAAAATTTGGTGAATGCCTATATTTATGCACAGAAAGTAAAATTACAGCTGAGGACAGAACAACATTGTTGCAAGAGAGAATATAAGTTGCCAAACTAAAGGAAGAAGAAAAAGAAGAGGTAGTCATCTATATCAGGACTCAGAAAAAGATAAGGGAAACCCAAAGTCAAAAGTTGTGGCATGTCATAATTAGTGCCAATGTTAAACTAAGCAGCAGTGTTAGTGTAAAAGTGCAGAAGGAACAGTTGAAACTGAGTAGGATTAAATGATTTAGGAGTGACAAAATGGAATCAGTGGAAGGGAGAACTGAAGGAAAAATGGTCAAATATTTCAAACATACAGAATTTCTGTAATTTATTAACTTTTATATTGCATTTTAAAACCACGAAAAATGGTTTAATTAAATTTAGTTTTAATTAGTTTAACGATTTATTTAGTTTTGAAAAAAGACAACTGGAATATAATCTAGGAACCTAATAAATCTGTGGTAGTTATAGTTAACTAGATAGTAACACAGAGTACATTCTTCTATAGAAATCCTAGTCTGAAATGCTATTTTAAAAATAATTTTATAACCAGGCACGGTAGCTCAAATCTATAATCCTAGCACTCTGGGAGGCCAAGGTGGGTGGACTGCCTGAGCTCACAAGTTGAAGACCAGCCTGAGCAAAAGCGAGAACCCCCCCATCTCTAAAAAACAGCCGGGCGTTGTGGCGGGCACCTGTAGTCCCAGCTACTCGGGAGGCAGAGCAAGTGAATCTCTTGAGCTCAAGAGTCTGAGGTTGCTGTGAGCTGTGATGCCATAGCACTCTACCAAGGGCAACACAGTGAGACTCTGTCTCAAAATAAATAAATAAGTGAATTAAAAAAAAAAATATATATATATATATATATCTCCATAGATGGGAAATTTCTAGCTTTAAAAAGCATTCTTTTTGAAGAATTATAATTATTATTCTTCCCTTCCTGGATTCATTATTCTCCTTGCTTCCCACTTATCTATTTATCTCTATTCAAAATAGATCATGCCACCAATACCCTCAAACACCATACTTTCAAGGAGACACTTTAATTTCCTATTTTGGAATTTTTTTGATTTATCACTTGTTTCCATTCCTACAACACCCAACTGTAGTGATACCCCTTTACCATTTATCATTCACATGCTTAATATTTCAGCAGCTATAAAGTTTCCCTATTCTAATATATCCTATTTTCCTAAAATTAAACATTTTCATTACATCCTTCTTATGTTGAAGAAACTAAAAGGTCTTTCCGTAAGACTTAATTTAAAAGGGAAACTTCAGGTAGCAACTGTGGCTCATCGAGTAGGGTGCCAACCCCATATACCAAAGGTGGCGGGTTCAAACCGGGTCTTGGCTGAACTGCAAAAACAGAAAAATAGCGGGGCGTTGTGATGGCGCCTGTAGTCCCAGCTACTCGGGAGGCTGTTGCTGTGAGCTGTGTGATGCCACGGCACTCTACTGAGGATGATAAAGTGTCTCTACTGAGGGTGATAAAGTGTCTCTACAAAAAAAAAAAATAAATAAATTAAAAAAATAAATAAATAAATAAAAGGGAAACTTCTTTCTAGCTTTCACAAAGACTTAGCGCTTGCCCACTGATCCCTATCACAAAGAAGCCCCTGTTCAACCCTGTCAACATCTCTCATAAACTGTGTTCATTCCTTCTCTGCATCCAAGGTGGCCTTCCTAAGCAGACAATAGGGGGTACTTCTTGAGAAAGGGCTGTTTCCACACTTCCACTGAATTCTCACTAGCAATTAGCACCATAGATGACCATATAAGAAGTGTTCAGGCAATACCTCTTGACTATTTTTTAAAAAGTGCTTTTAATTTCCTCTCACTAGATTTATATTTTGAACATACTGTTCAACACCAAACCACGACCATATTATTCCCTCTGCCTGAAATGACCTCTGCCCTTTCCACATGTGCAAATATCCCACTTCAAACCTCAACTGAAACATCACCTCTGTAAGGAAGTCTCCTCTAATCACTTAGCCAAAATGAACAATGTTTATTTGTTTGCCTTGTACAGTGCTTAAAAATCTATCATATAACTTTCATCAGTTTGCCTTATAACATTTAAAGTGGAAAGATTACCTTATCTTGTCCTCATTTTTTATGTGCTTCTCGCTTCCCACATGCACTATCCACAGTGCTCAACACAGTGCCTCACGTGAAATAGGCAATCAATAAATATGTGAAAGTGAACAGATTTTCTTCACCAAATTTTTCCGTAAATGAAAATAATGGATACAACCAAATTAATAAGCACTTTAGTTAACTGTTTATTTCCAGTAAAGTTATTCCATTTAATAGTCTTTTAATTATTCTAAAAGTTATTAATATTTTTGGATTAGGTATAGTCTAACCTAAAGGTAAAGGGATGGATTACATGATTTTTTAGGGTCTTTACTATGATTGTTAATTTAATATTTTGAATGACGATCAAGCTGCCCTTCTCTCAAAAGCAACAGGAATAATATGATAAGTGTATCCTGGGGACTTTCTAGATGATAAAACATATATATATGTATTTTTTTTTTCAAATCATATGAGTTTGATAAATCACCCTCAAAAGTTAAATTCAAACTTCAATGTATAGAATATGCAATGCTACAAGTTTGGTAATTTTATTTTTTCATTATTTTTACAATAAACCAAAAGATATAATAAATGTTTTGATAATTTGTTTTTTTGTTTTGATAATTTCTAATCCAGTTACTGTATTAAAAAGCTGAGAATCTATACAATTTTGCCATTATTTGAAAATATGCAAAAAGTAAAAGGCAGCATGATGTACATGTATAATCCCTACAATCAGGGACTCTTAAGAATCTATGATATAGCCAGAATTTCATTACTTACTACTTCAGTGATCATGAACAAGTCAGTTAACCTCTTTGAGTGCCAGTTTTCTCATGCAAAACCACAGCATCTGCTTCAAGTACTTGTATGAATTTATGTAAAGATCAAATGAGGTAGCACAGAGCAAAGTTATAAACTGCTACTGTACTTTCATGTTTTTCTTTACATAATGTAAATGAGTGAAGTTGTCCTATGTTCTTATGAAATATGAGATAATTATCCATTCCTTGAAATTTCAGATTAATATGAAGGTACAAACTACAGGTTACAATTTTTGCATGTGTTAGGTAAAGTCCCTGTTGTTGTGTCCCACATCAAGGACATGTGCCAATATATACCCTTACATTATGCCCAATAGCTGGAGACTTTTTCTTTAAAATTGTCTTGGCCTGGTGTTTCCTTATAAGAGAAAAATTTTAAATTATTCCTTCATTTTATGTAATGATGATATAAGATTCTTTCTTTTCAGACAATTTCGGGGGCGGCACCTATGGCTCAAGGAGTAGGGCGCCAGCCCCATATACTGGAGGTGACGAGTTCAAACCCAGCCCAGCCAAAAACTGCAAAAAAAAAAGCCCACCTCAGACAATTTGGGAAGACATTTTCCTAGGAATTTCTATATTTTAATACTAAAACTTGTTAGCATAAAGTTTGCTATGCTATTCGTGTTAATATCTGATTTTTTTAGATTATAAAATTAGTCATTTAAAAGTTTTGCTTGTTTTTTAATACATGATTAAATACAAAATTAAAATGCTTTAATACAAAATTTAAAATAATTTTTTATTGCAATAATACAACAAAAAAGGGTAGTTCTTTTTTGTA
This sequence comes from Arctocebus calabarensis, assembly GCA_963573935.1. NCBI lineage: Eukaryota > Metazoa > Chordata > Mammalia > Primates > Lorisidae > Arctocebus > Arctocebus calabarensis. The sequence continues at coordinate 15,087 of CAUYON010168356.1, forward strand.
GTAAGTGAACCTTAAATAAATGTTACTAGCATGTTTATCAGTTTACCTTATCAGTTGACCTATGGGTTTGGCATGAGACACTGGTTCATAATATATTTTTCATTCTCCTAATGTTCTTGAAAAAGGTTATTCAAAACACTAAACAAAAAGAATTTTCCTCATAAATCTTCCTTTCTGAAAGATTATGATTTCTAATGATTAAGACGACCTATGTTTTGTATTTCTTTTTTTTTTTTTTTTTTGAGACAGAGCCTCAAGCTGTCACCCTGGATGGAGTGCCATGACATCACAGCTCACAGCAACCTCCAATTCCTGGGCTCAAGCGAGTCTCTTGCCTCCACCTCCCAAGTAGCTGGGACTACAGGTGCCCACCACAATGCCCGGCCATTTTTTGGATGCAGCCGTCATTGTTGTTTGGCGGGCCCGGGCTGGATTCGAACCCGCTAGCTCAGGAGTAGGTGGCTGGTGCCTTAGCCCATTGAGCCACAGGCGCTGAGCCTGCATTGTATTTCTGAAGTACTACTCGCTGCCTCCTCTCCAACCCCTCACATATATTTCATCTGTAGCTATTTCATCACAGCTAATCAGCCTGTGATTTGGGGTGTGGGGATGGAGGAGTCCCATTAAGATCAAAGAAGATTATTTGATTATCACATTCAGAAAGGCAAATTCAGGATATAAAGCAAAACATAAGAGTCTTAAAAAAGAGAGAGGGAAAGGTTTTATACATAGAAACTTCTATAAGAACACTTAATTGGATCTTAAGGACATTTAAGTACTCATATAATTACCACAAATATCAAAAACATCTTTAGATTGCACCTGAAATATAAACAAGACTTGAGAAAATGATCAATCTATACCTCATTTTTAGATTTTTTTCCCCCAGAGATGTAAGTACAAGAATGTAAGTTTACATAATAAAATCCTAATTGGAAATCTAAGCCAAAGGACAAATAAATTAAAGTTTGTTAAACTCCTGTTCTTGTGGTGTTTTTCTTTCTGTATTACAATTCACACAGGCAAGAAAGGGGGTTGAGCAAACATTGCTGTAGACCCAGAAATGCACTAGCTTGCTCATCAAAGAGCTTCTGGTATCACATACACTGTGCCTACTCCGATAGCTATTCTCCCAAATTACTCTGCTTGATATGAACTGCTGAGGGCAGGAAAGAAATAATTGACCTTAAATACATAACCATTAGGCAACCCTCAAAAGATCAACTATCTAAATGAAAAAACAGAGACATAACAAATTATCTTTATTATGAAACCTTCAAAGTACTGCCAACATGTACATCCAAAATAGTACTTGAATAGTGAATAATACTTCAGAGAACAGGGATTCACTGATATTTAATCACATATATTCTTTAATAACCTACCTCAGGAGGTTTGAATTCTTCAATTCCACCTTCCATTTTCTGTTTAAGTGCACTGTTTACTTGCTTAGCATTCTGAACCTTCAACAAAATAACCCAAAATGTAAATGTAATCATATACTTATGTAAATTTGAGTGTACACCCAATAAATGGAAATGACATACTCTAAAATTTGCTTAAATTTTATTTGAGGACAGTAGTCATACATATTACACTTAGAGGTGAGATACAGCACTCATTCAACTAATAAACACATCAATATACACACCTAACTAATAGACTTTGAATATCATAAATTAGATTCTCTGAACATCCTTTATTAATAATAATGGCTCTTATAACCAAAGATAACTGGCACAAATAGGAATTAAATAAATTAAATATATTTATGGAAATATACATTACCATAACATTTTGACCAAATAACAATTATCCCAATAATAATAATGATGATGGAGACCAATATTTACTAGGTGTTTATTATGCATAAAACATCATTCTCAGGGTTTTATTTGCAATAAATCACTTAATTCTCATTTGTGAATAAGTACAATCAATTCTGTTAGTAAGTACAATCAGTTCTGTTAAAACATGACAAATACATTCTTAAAAGTTACTATACTGGCTCGGCTCCTGTGGCTCAGCGGGCTAAGGCGCCAGGCACATACACCTGGGCTGGCGGGTTCGAATCCAGCCTGGGCCTGCCAACCAACAATGATGGCTGCAACCCAAACAAAAATAGCCGGGCGTTGTGGCGGGCGCCTGTAGTCCCAGCTACTTGGGAGGCGGAGGCAGGAGACTCGCTT
>CAUYON010168357.1:0-25500 GCA_963573935.1 Arctocebus calabarensis
TTTTTTTTTTTTTGAGACAGAGCCTCAAGCTGTCACCCTGGATAGTGTGCTGTGGCATCACAGCTCACAGCAACCTCCAATTCCTGGGCTCAAGCGAGTCTCCTGCCTCTGCCTCCCAAGTAGCTGGGACTACAGGCGCCCGCCACAACGCCCGGCCATTTTTTGGTTGTAGTCATCATTGTTGTTTGGCAGGCCCGGGCTGGATTCGAACCCGCCAGCTCAGGTGTACATGGCTGGCGCTTTAGCCCGCTGAACCACAGGCACCGAGCCACCAGATCTATTCTAAATTACAAATCACTTCATGATCCTTAAAGTTCCTTACATAACTCTACCCATAATTAAAAGAAGTTATTAATATAAATATTAGTAAGTATGACTAACACATGTACACGCACATGTAGTAGCAGGCAATATTTAAAAACACACAAGTTATAATTTCTATTTATGGTCATTTGGTAGCAAGATAACCAGAAAACCTTTTTTTTTTCTTCAAAACACCTACAACTACTAGTAGTTAATCTTAGTATTAGGTTTGTATGTATACATAAAATTTATAAACATTCCTTTAATGTGGAGCTCCTAATTCAAAGTAGGAGGAATCTCCAGAGACCAAAACTGAGTAAGAAAGTAAAAGCAGGACACATCTGACCTGATGCCACAACCCGGTAAGATTTTCTGATCTCACAAAACAAAGGACTTCTGTTTCAATAACAAAATAGGAAAGAAGATGAAGGCCTTGGCACATAAGCAACACTGTTAGAAGTAAGATTCCTGAATGAAGCAGATTCTCACAGAACAACAAAAAAATTTGTCTATTGGCAAAGAGAAGCAAGGAAATTTTTGTCTTGGCTTAAACTCTGAAAAGGTGGGGAAAAAAGGTCACCAAAATATTGCTCTCACATAGGTTTAAGGCTTGAACTAATTCTATCTACATAGAACAAGAATTCACAATTCCAGGCTTGGTACCTATAGCACAATGGTTACAGCACCGCCACATACACCAAGGCTGGCAGGTTCAAACCCAGCCCAGGCCAGGTAAACAACAATGACAACTATAACAAAAAATAGCCGGGCATTGTGACAGGTGCCTGTAGTCCCAACTATTTGGGAGGCTGAGGCAAGAGAATCACTTAAGCCCAAGAGTTTGAAGGTGCTGTGAGCTTTGATGCTAAAGTACTCTACCGAGGGTGACAATGTGAGACTCTGTCTCAAAAAAAAAAAAAAAACTCACAATTTCAAAAAATTATTATAAGAAGTAATCTCTCCTTGAACAGGGTAATAATAACTTGGGTGTACTCATTGTCAAAACTCAAATTAACTAAGAAAATGTGGTGAAGGTTATGTTAACCAGTTTGATGAAAATATTTCAAATTGTATATAAAACCAACACATTGTACCCCATGATTGCACTGATGTACACAGCTATGATTTAATTAAAAAATAATAATAATAAAGTCATAGTTCTGACAATAACAACCAAAAAAGCTGAAACTAAGCCAGGTGTAGTGGCCTATACCTGTGAACCCAACTACTGAGGAGGCTGAGGCAGCAGGATTACATGAGCCCAAGTTCAACCTGAACAACACAGTCAGAATCTCTCAAGGAAAAAAGAAAAGAAAAGAAAAGAAAACCACCTCAAACTGTACACTTAAAATCTGTGCATTTTACTGTGTATAAATTATACTTAAATTTAAAAATATAAAATAAAGTGGTCACTGGAAAAATCTCCAGTATGCTTGGCAAAAGCAAACCAAAATCCCTCTAGGGACATGCCCCCAATAAAGGCACTCTAAATTCTTTCTCAAAGACAATCCCTCTGAAGATCAGTTCACAATCTAAAATTATAAAACACTCAAAGAACTATTTCATCATAAGCAAGAATGAGCAAGTATGACAGAAACACAAGTGGATTTCTAAGAACCTCAGTCAACTGAACAATCTAATAGAATAAAATAGAAGACATAACAATAAGACATCATTAAACAGTAACAAGAACCCTAATAAGATAATACAAGAGGGTGGCACCTGTGGCTCAGTGGGTAGGGTACCAGCCCCATATACCAAGGGTGGCGGATTCAAACCCAGCCCCAGACAAATAGCAACAACAGCAACAAAAAAAAACAAAACAGCTGGGTGTGTGGCCGGCTCCTGTAGTCCCAGCTACTTGGGAGGCTGAGGCAAGAGAATCGCCTAAGCCCAGGAGGTTGCTGTGAGCTGTATGACACCATGGCACTCTACTGAAGGTAATAAAGTGAGACAGTGTCTCACTACAAAAAATATAATAATAATAATACATCATATTATTATCGATCAATAATTAATAATTGATCAATAATTATCATCAGCACAGGATAAAACATCAACAGATAAATTATTAATAATGAACTAGATACTGGCAAAGTATAAAAAAATTCACCCCACAAATAAAAGATATAAGAGAAAAAAGCTGGCTCAGCGCCTGTGGCTCAGCAGGCTAAGGCGCCAGCCACATACACTTGAGCTGGCGGGTTCAAATCCAGCCCAGCCCACCAAACAACAAAGACTGCAACCAAAAAATGGCCAGGCGTTGTGGCAGGCGCCTATAGTCCCAGCTACTTGGGAGGCGGAGGCAAGAGACTCGCTTAAGCCCAGGAATTGGAGGTTACTGTGAGCTGTGATGCCACAGAACTCTGTCCAGGTGATAGCTTGAGGCTCTGTCTCAAAAAAAAAAAAAAAAAAAAAGAGAATAAATCAAACATCTAAGAATTTATTAGATAAAAATCTGAGACAGTCTATATGACCCAATCTTTTCAATAAGTCAACAGGACAAGAAGGAGAAAAAGGCACAAGCGTAAAGACTAAATATTCCAGAGAAACATAAGAAAGCATAAATAAACACAACTTGTGAACTTTACTCTAGATCCTGCCTCAAACCAACTACAAAATGACATTTTACAGACTATTGTAGATACCTGAATATGAAAAGAGTAATTTATAATATTAGAGAATTGTTCATTTTGGGGGTATGTGAAGACAATAATATTATGATTATAGAAAAAAGTATTTTTTTAGAGATGCAAAATGAAATTTTACAAATGAGATGTCAACATAGGGATTTGCTTTAAAATAACTCAGCTAACAAAAAGAGCCTAAATGCCTATTTATAAAAAAGTGGTTGAATGAACTACGGCACATTCACACAATGGAATACTATGCAGTATTTCTTTGAGAAACACCTCTATGAAATGACACCGGAAATGTTTTGGTGAAGTGAAAAAAGAAAGCACAAAAGAGCATCTATAGTATGTTACTCTTTCATGTAAGAAAAAAGGAAATATAAGAATATATGCATGTAGCAGCTCGTTAGTACATGCAGTAATTACCAAAACAAAACCTATAGAGAGTGAGAAAAGGCTAGGAGAGAAAAAGGGCAACAAGACCAGAGAAGGAATGGGGAGGAAAAACATTCTTCTGAGTATAATTTTTTTTGTGTTTTTTTTTTTTTTTGAGACAGAGCCTCAAGCTGTCACCCTGGATAGAGTGCCGTGGCATCACAGCTCACAGCAACCTCCAATTCCTGGGCTCAAGCGAGTCTCCTGCCTCTGCCTCCCAAGTCGCTGGGACCACAGGCGCCCACCACAACGCCCGGCCATTTTTTGGTTGCAGCCGTCATTGTTGCTTGGTGGGCCTGGGCTGGATTCGAACCGCCAGCTCAGGTGTATGTGGCTGGTACCTTAATTTGTTGAGCCACAGGCGCCAAGCCTTTGTGTGTTATTTTTAACTCTTAGGAAAATGTCAATTGTTCCACATAACACCAAAGTAATCAATAATTAAATAATAAACTGATTATTAATCATTTAATTAATAATTAAATTGATTTAATTTAAATCAATAATTAAAATCAACCAGGATGTTGGGGGTGGGGATACTCAATAAATATATTAAAAATGAGTAACATAATCACACTGGCAAGAGGTAGGAAAGAAAAAAATTACATAAATTTGAAAGACAGTATTCTGACTCTACTGACAGCATTATCATAATATATTATATTCTAAACAATAAATTTGTTTCTAGCAATGACATATATAGGTTAGCAATTCTGAAACTCCCTTATGTATATACTAGAATTGAGCAATAAGAAAATACATTGTAGACTCGGTGCCTGCAGCTCAGTGGCTAGGGCGCCAGCCACATACATCAGAAGTAGCGGGTTTGAACCGGCCTGGACCTGCCAAACAACAACAACAACAACAACATAGCCAGGTGTTGTGGCAGGAGCCTGCCATCTCTAGCCTGGCAGGAGGCTAAGGCAAGAGAATCCCTTAAAGCCAAGAGTTTGAGGTTGCTACGAGCTATGACACCACAGCACTCTACCAAGGGCAACAAAACGAAACTGTCTCAAAAAAAAAGAAAATACATTGTAAATAATAAGACCCAAGTTTCTCCCCACTGTAGAGTAGAATAACAAATAAAGAAAGGAAGAAGGCTATAATGCATTATAATTTTGTGGTGGTAGATTGTAACTGATGAGAACACAAATTCGCATTTTTAATATAGATATATACAGAAAAGACTCAGAATTAGGCGTGCATGTGTACATACATGTTATTACCTAACTTTGTCCACTGAGAGGTCTCAAAGCAATGAAAGAAAATCCAGTAGCAATGAACACTTCTAACTTCTAGATTTTGCTTTCTAAATATCATTCTCTAATAAAAAGAGCCAGATCTCCCTGGAGAAATGATTGATTCTAGGGTTAGGGCAAAGGACAAAGTGAGGATGGAACACCTTGTGCTACCTGAAAGAAAGAATGTGCTTAAAAAACAATGAAGGCATTTCAAAAACGATACAGGAACCAATGTGAAGTAGTTCCCAGTGGTCAAATCTGAGATATCTAAGCAAGAAAATAATGACAGTAACAGATTATAACCTACAGAATGAAATAAGGGCCAATGAATCCATACTAACTGAATCAGAAAAACACTTTTCCTTCTCCCACAGGGTCAACATAACACAGAATACTTCTGACATCAGATGTGTGAGGGTTTTCTCCATACCAGCAATTCTGCAGCACCAGCTAGGTAATCTATAATTCAATTTGATTCTAACACTATCTACCTGGAGATAGTATCAGTCCCACATGAATGTCCCCCATTTCAGGCACCAATCCCAAGCTGCAGGCTGTCACCTGTGCTTCTGTCTGGCCACGTATAAATGGAACCTTCCCACAACCCTCTCCTGAAATTCAACCATTTGCTAGAGTGACTCACAGAACTCAGGTACATACTTTACTTACATTTGTAAGTTTATTATAAATGATTACAAAGGATACAGATAAACAGCCAAATGGAAAAGATACAACAGCATGGGGTCTAGAAGGTCCTTATAGATAGTTAGGGTTCGCCAAACCAGATCTGGACCCCCATGGTTCAGAGATTTTTACAAAAGCTTCATTATACAGACTTGATTGACTACTAACTCAATATCTCCCTTTCCCAGAGGATGTGGGATAGAGGTGAGGGTTCCAAGCTTCTAATCATGACGTGGTCTTTCTGGTGACCAACCCTATCCAGGAGCCTACCAAAAGTTGCTTCATTAGAATAACAGATACTCCTTTTACCCAGGGAAATTGGTCAGGCACTGGAGTCAAAGACCAAATGTGAGAACAAAAGATGCACTTAGCATCAGCAATTACAAGGGTTTTAGGAGCTCTGCGCCAAGAACCAGGGGACAGAGACCAAATAATTTTTATAATATCGCATTAGTATAAATAACTGAATAAGTAAGTGGGAGAGAGAGAACAGCTCTTCCTTAAGGTAGAAGTCTAACCAGTAATGTACACAGAAGGAACAATGGAACAAGAAAAATGACCATTTGACAAACACCATAGTAATAATTACTACAGGTAAAAGCTGTCAAAAAATGCTAAAATTAGAGGATGACAGTAGGATGAAAAACAGTATAATTGCATAGCTTCAAATATCTACTGCATGTCAAAAAAGAAAAAAAGTAATCACAAAAAAAAATACCTATAACCAAGTGACTATATGTAACTATTGCATGTACCTACCAATATGATGCCTTGAAAAGCACACAACATCACTTTTGTGCTATTATTGCCAAAGATGTATCACCTTAATATAACCAAAAGAAACATTAGCTAAACCAAAATTGAGGGACATTCTACAAATGACTGGCTGGTAATCTTCAAAAAAAAATCAAAATTAGACACAACTAGGGAAGACTTCTAGAATGTCACAGACTAGAAAAGACTAAGGAGGTAACAACTAAAGGCAATATGGGACCTTGGACAAGAAAATGGACTAATGGGAGAAATGGAGAAATTCAAATATGGTCTACACATTAGTTAATTGTATTCTAGTAACATTAATTTACTTGTTAGTTAACTATCCTATGCTTAAATAAAATGTGTATATTAGGGGAAGCTAGATAAAGGTTAATATGAGAACTGTGAAGAATTTTTACAACTTTTTTGTAATAAATTACTTTTACACTATTTTCTCGACTTTTTCATAGTTGAAATTTTATATAAGTTTTTCAAATGGAGCACAAAAAACTTCCAGAAAAACAAAAGATTGTCACTGATATTAAAAACTCAGTGTATTAAAACTACACAATTAGGCACAGCTGTAGAGAGAATTGTTATCTAGAAGGCAGGTACAAAAATTAACCAGAAAGTAGCTCAGAGAAATAATGAGACATTACATATGAAAGCAAAATTAAGAGGAAAGGAGTGGGTAATGAATTAGCAAGTCCATCACACATCAGAGTTCCACAGGAGAGTAAAAGTAACAAAAGAAAATAAAAAAAATAATAATTTTCTAGAAGTAACAAGCAAAAACACTTAGATTCTAGAAATATGAGTTTTAAGCAGGATAAATAAACATACCCACATTTAGGTACACGGTAAGCAAAGCAGAAAAATACCAAAAAAATCAAGAGGAGGTAAAATTCTGGCAGAAAAAAAAAGGTAAATTATTTACAAAGCAAAAAAAATTAGAAAACAGACTTCTCATAGCAACAACTAAAGTTATACATTCTTAAAGGACTGAATAAAAATAACATATTATCCTACAGTTACCTCATTATCACTTCCAGAAAGAGGGATAAGTACATTTTCAGATAAGGACCAAGGATTTACTATTAACAATCATTGAAAGATGTATTGAAGGATATACTTCTAGCAGAAGGAAGTCTGAAACCAAATGGATTAAGTGGGATGCAAAAAGCAATGGTAAAAGAAGTATCTGGTATGAGTAAACCTAAAAACACAGTTCATAAAATGGTCCTTGAAACAAAGCTACCATGTTACATTTTTAAAGCAATTCAAATTGCAAAAACGAAAATAGAAAAAGGCTTCTGCTAGATACTTTTTACAAAGAAAAAAGCAAGAAACTAGACTTTGAAAATCTGAATTAAAGGCTCAGTGCCTGTGGCTCAACGGGCTAAGGCGCCTGCCACATACACCTGAGCTAGGGTTCGAATCCAGCCCAGGCCTGCCAAACAACAATGACGGCTGTAACCAAAAAATGGCCAGGCGTCCTGGCAAGCGCCTGTAGTCCCAGCTACTTGGGAGGTAGAGGCAGGAGACTCGCTTGAGCCCAGGAATTGGAGGCTGCTGTGAGCTGTGATGACACTGCACTATATCCAGGGTGACAGCTTGAGGCTGTTTATCAAAAAAAAAAAAAAAAAAGAAAGAAAATCTGAATTAAGACTCTTCATTTTATCTTCATCAAGGCTTTGCTTTTCTTACCCAAAAAGTGAAGGCATTTAGCTAGAAGATCCTTAAGATTCCCTTTCTGGGCTCGGCGCCTGTGGTTCAAGCAGCTAAGGCGCCAGCCACATACACCTGAGCGAGCGGGTTCGAATCCAGCCCGGCCCACCAAACAACGACAGCTGCAACCAACAACAACACAACCAAAAAAAAAAACGGCTGGGGGTTGTGGTGGGCGCCTGTAGTCCCAGCTACAGGGAGGCAGAGACAGGAGACTCACTTGAGCCCAGGAATTGGAGGTTGCTGTGAGCTGTGATGCCACTGCACTCTATCCAGAGTGACAGCTTGAGGCTCTGTATCAAAAAAAAAAAAAAAAAAAAAGATTCCCTTTCTGTTCAAGGACTCAATGGGTACAAAACTAGCCTTTCCAATTTAACAGAACACCTTTCAAATATGCAAGTTGTTATGAGTTCAGAGCAAGACTCATGCACAGATCCAGTGGTTTAAAGCAAAGTCCATTCTGGACCTCCTTAGATTTTCAGTAACTAGCTATCTGCTTCTATGTAAAAGCAATTGGAAATGGATATGATCTCAGAGGAAGAGTAAAGAAAATGATGTACTTTTCAACTGTTCTACCTTCAAAGAACTAACAGAGGAAGGCAAGGAGTGGTCTAAGTGGTAAGACAACCAAGAGAGTGTAAGAATTAGTAAATCCAGTTAAAATTTCTGAAAGGAATAGGGTATGAATACGACATGCTGCAAAAAGGTGGTGCCCATAGTTCAGTAGGTACAGCGCTGGGCACATACACCAAATCTAGCGGGTTCTAACCCAGCCGGGGCCAGCTAAAACAACAATGACAACTGCAACAATAAAACAGCTGGGCATTGTGGCAGGCACCTATAGTCCCAGCTACTTAGGAGGCTGAGGCAAGAGAATCGCTTGAGCCTAACAGTTTGAGGTTGCTGTGAACTGTGATGTCATGGCACTTTACCGAGGGTGACATAGTGAGACTCTATCTCAAAAAAAAAAGAATAAAGATAATCATAGTTTATTCCTAGTTCACAAAATTAGCTGTCAAACCCTTCCAAAATCTTAAAAGTTCAATGACATAAATACTGGGTAAGATCAAAACTAATTTACTGTACTTTCTGAAAAATCTAACTATACTGGAATACATCAAAGATAGATAAAATCCCCCAAAATGCAAGCAGTCAATACCCATAAAGATATCCTATTCTTTGCATTACAAAATTTCATTCTTTCTGCTAAAGATTAATTAAAAGGTCAATGCTATAAGCAAAGAGAGCTTTCATTTAAAAAAGCAGCGCTATATGATCTTACCTAATATGTACAATGTGAGAGTGTTCAGCATGTCCCCAGGGTGAAGGGCTCAACTATAACTTGAATCTTATCTTACAATGGAAAATAGTGTAACCTAAAAATTTGTACCCTCGTATTAATTTGAAATTTAAAAAAAAAAATTTTTAAAGCAGAGGTATGAAAACACTGACTACAGAAAGTCATTTAGTTTTATTGCAAATACTCCCTTCCAGTGTTCCTTTAATGGAAGTGGGCTTGGAGATATGAGGCATGAAAAAATAGACAATATAATTAAAACTTATTAATTTGAGACAAAGTAATAGATACTTGATATAAAGCATTAAAAACTGGATGAGAGTTAAGATGTTTTTAAGAAAAGCTCTCAAGGGGCGGAGCCTGTGGCTCATCGAGTAGGGCGCCAGCCCCATATACCAAAGGTGGAGGGTTCAAACCTGGCCTCAGCCCAACCGCAAAACAGAAAAATAGCCGGGCGTTGTGGCGAGCGCCTGTAGTCCCAGCTACTCGAGAGGCTGAGGCAAGAGAATCGCCTAAGCCCAGGAGTTAGAGGTTGCTGTGAGCTGTGTGATGCCACGGCACTCTACCAAGGGTGATAAAGTGAGACTCTGGCTCTACAAAAAAAAAAAATTTAAGAAAGAGAAAAAGCTCGATACTAACCTTTGGGAGTACACACACACACACAAATTTTATATATATATATATATATATATTTTTTTTTTTTTTTTTTTTTTTTTTTTTGGAGATAGAGTCTCACTTTGTCGCCCTTGGTAGAGTGTTGTGGCGTCACAGTTCACAGCAACTTCCAACTCTCAGACTCAAGTAAATCTCTTACATCAGCCTGCCAAGTACTTGGAACTACAGCCTCCTGCCACAATGCCCAGCTATTTTTTTAGAGATGGGGTCTCACTCTTGCTCAGGTTAGTCTGGGACTCCTGAGCTCAAGCAATCCACCTGCCTAGGCCTCCCCCAGAGCTAGGATTATAGGCGTGAGCTATCACACCCAGCATTTTTTTGGATAGAGTGCCGTGGCATCACAGCTCACAGCAACCTCCAATTCCTGGATTCAAGCGAGTCTCCTGCCTGTACCTCCCAAGTAGCTGGGACTATAGGCGCCTGACACAACGCCTGGCCATTTTTTTCTTTTTTGGCTGCAGTCGTCATTGTTGTTTGGCAGCCTGGGCAGCTCAGGTGTACCTGGCTGGCGCCTTAGCCCATTAAGCCACAGGTGCCGAGCTCCAGCATTTTGTTTTTTTACATTTCCAAGGGCCTTGACTCATATCTCATAAGCTGGCTAGTCAAACTAACCCTATAATTCACCTTTCCTGACCAGATTAGTGGTTTTTGTAACACACATGCACCATTCAGAATTTTTACATAATAATCTCAAAAAATTCCACCTCCAAACAGATATGAATCTATATAATCTATGTAAAACTGGCTATTTTCCATTCTTCATAAAAAAAGAATCTTTTACATCTCAAAGAATTTTTCTTTATATTAGATGGAATTGGAAAAAAAGGTTAAACTGGTTTTAGGGGTGGAGGAGCTTTAAAAAAGGAATGTGATGATATAGGCAATAAAAGCAGTAAAAACAAAATTTAAGAATCTGCTCTGGAAAGACACAATTCTAAAAATAACATTAATTTAATTTGCTAGTAAAATACCAAACTAGGTGTGACATAAAACAAGTTCTAGGCTCAGCGCCCATAGCTCAGTGAGTAGGGCACCAGCCACATACATCCAAGGCAGGCGGGTTCAAGCCCAGCCTGAGCCTGCTAAACAGCAATGACAACTGCAACCACAACAACAACAACAACAAAAAAAAGCCATTGTTGTGGCGGGCACCTGTAGTCCCAGCTACTTGGGAGGCTGAGGCAAGAGTAGCACTTAAGCCCAAGAGTTTGAGGTTGCTATGAGCTATGATGCGACAGCACTCTCCCAAGGGCAACATAGTTAAGACTCTGTCTCAAAAACAAACAAACAGGGCGGCGCCTATGGCTCAGTGGGTAGGGCAACGGCCCCATGTACCAAGGCAGGTTCAAACCCAGCCCCAGACAAATTGCAACAACAACAAAAAATAGCCGGGCATCGTGGCGGGCGCCTGTAGTCCCAGCTACTCAGGAGGCTGAGGCAAGAGAATCGCCTAAGCCCAGGAGTTGGAGGTTGCTGTGAGCTGTGTGATGCCATGGCACTCTATCTAGGGTGTAAGACTCTGTCTGTACAAAAAAAGAAAACGTTCCAGTGAATACTTTCTTCTTTTGAGACAGAGTCTCAAGCTGCCATCCTGGGTAAAGTGCCCTATCGTCATAGCTCACAGCAACCTCGATGAGCTGATTCTCTTGCCTTGGTTTTTCAAACTTGCCTCATCTTTTCAAAAATAAAAAAAAATTAGCTGAGTGTGGTGGCAAAAGGCTGTAGTCCCAACTACTCAGGAGACAGGGGTCTCGCTTTTTGCTCAGGCTGGTCCCAGTGAATACATTTTTATAAAATGTGATGTTGATAACTTCTGTTGAAACAAACTAAAGGCTAAAAATCTTACTTATGTTTCAAATAAACATTTGTAATCAATGTCATACTAATTTGGAATTCACAGGGGACCACCTAAAATTTACATTTGCTTAGAAAAGGCTTTCTGTCCTAAAAAAGGAAAAACTAATAATATTATAAGAGAAAATATTATAAAATACAGTCAAAACATTTATGTTAGTCATTTGAAATTAGAGTGTAGAAAATACTTTTAAAAATGCTCAAAATATGATAATTCTATGTATATAATATAGTAGGTAAATTATAGATCACTTTTTTCCATTGAGGTAGATCTGTACATATTTTTAAAGCATGACTTACAGTGTTGTTACTATTACACTTAACATTGACAAAAATGTATTTTTAATATATATATTATTCAGACTGGGCACAGTGGCTCACACCTATAATCTTAGCACTTTGGGAGGCCAAGGCAGGGGGATGGCTTGAGGCCAGGAGTTGGAGACTAACTTGAGCAAGAGCAAGACCCCATCTTTTCAAAAATAAAAAAAAATTAGCTGAGTGTGGTGGCAAAAGGCTGTAGTCCCAACTACTCAGGAGACTGAGGCAAAAGGATTGTTTAAGCCCAGGAATTTAAGGTTGCAGTGAGCAGTGATGATGCCATTGCACTCTAGCCCAGGTGACAGAGCAAAACACTGTCTGAAAAAAAATAGTAATAATAGAATAAAATATATGTGTATGTGTATACATATATTCAGAAGAGCTGACTCTTCCGAATGACATAAAGCTGTTCAGTATGAACAATGAATCATTAACGTGACTTGGAATATGAAAGGATACTAAATAAACAAACAAACCCTTAGAACTACTTACAGATACACCTGAAAGAGGTCTTCAACAAGACCTAGTACAAGACCAAGATTAGTACAGTTGGTTAGCACAGTAACTGTAGAATCAGACTAAGGATGCTCTACCATCAGGAACAGTCACAGTCAGAAATTACCTTTACTCACTACAATGTAAGAATACCACTTTCAGGCGGCACCTGTGGCTCAAGGAATAGGGCACTGACCCCACATACCAGGGGTGGTGGGTTCAAACCCAGTCCTGGTCAAAAAAAAAAAAAAACATACCATTTTCTGTAGCTACAGTTGATACAGTTGTGCATTTCTGGAACAATTTCATACATACATTCTCCTGTTTCTTAATCTGAATTGTACTCTGCCACTCACTTTTTAAAACAAAACAAAACCATCTCAGACTAATTGAGGCCAAATTTAGAGAGGGAAATAAAAACCTTCCTTCAGTATGGACTAAATGGACTGATTACACAAAGAACTCCATACTTCCAAAACACACAGATGTCTGCACTAGTTCCCAGGGCTCAAACAATACCAGTCATTCAGTAGATTTCCTTTTAAATAAGTTGATGTGAGAGCTCAGTCAGCTCTCCAGAACCTCATAACCCAGCATCTTGGAACTCTGATAAACTCTACATTTTTCTTCAGCACTGTTTTCATGTACTTTGTCTGAAAAGCAAACTTCATGTTTCTCCCAGAAAAATACATCTGGAAATCATTTCTTCTTTTTAACAACTGATAGACTCTACCTATGATTACTCTTCCACTAAGACCACAATTCATGATCATCCTAAAAGATTTTATATATTTTTAAATGAATACTTAAAATATAATTTTAAATACACTCTATCATGCTAATTATTTCCAATTACATAATTTTTAAATAGTCACATGATACAAAGTAACTCAATATCTTGATACCGTAAAAGTTTTTACTAAAAGTAACAATATCTGAGGGAAGGAGCAAGGGGGGTAGGGTCTTGATGTGTGCCACACCTTTTGGGAGCAAAACACGATTGTAAGAGGGACTTTACCCAACAAATGCAACCAGTGTAACATGGTTTCTTGTACCCTCAATGAATCCCCAACAATAATAAAAAAAAAAGTTAAAAAAATATATATAAAAAAGGTAACAATATCTTACAAGAAATTCTAAGAGACATGTTATAAGAGAAAAAAAGGTAAACTTTCTCGCTCTTTCTCCCTCCCCTCCAATAACCACAAGGCATCAAAAATAATCAAAAAGGCTTGATGCCTGTAGCACAGTGGTTACATCATCAGCCACATACACCGAGGCTGGCAGGTTCGAACCCAGCCTGGGCCAGCTAAAACAACAATGACAAACTTCAACAAAAAAAGAAAAAAAAATAGCCAGCATTGTGGCAGGCATCTTTAGTACCAGCTACTCGGGGAGGATGAGGCAAGAGAATCACTTAAGTCCAAGAGTTTGATGCTGCTGTGAGCTATGATGCCACTGCACTCTACCGAGGGTGACATAATGAGACTCTGTCTCAAAAAATTCTACCTTCAGATGCTCAGCGCCTGTGGCTCAAGTGGCTAAGGTGCCAGCCACATACACCAGAGCTGGCAGGTTCAAATTCAACCCGACAGCTGCAACCAAAAAAACAGATGCGTGTTGTGGCGGGCGCCTGTAGTCCCAGCTACTTGGGAGGTGGAGGCAGGAGAATCACTTGAGCCCAGGAGCTGGAGGTTGCTGTGAGCTATGATGCCACAGCACTCTACCCAGGGTGATAGCTTGAGGCTCTACCCCCCCAAAAAAAAAAAAAAAATTTCTACCTTCAGAGCATAATATTACAGATTATTCAATAATTTCATTTATTAGCTGAGTCTTTGGTAAATTCTCACATTCAATATTGAGAAGCAACATGGATAAATTAAAGTCACAGAAACACTAATGTACATTTTAATCATATGGTAATCTTACTAAGACACTTACCGGTCCTGCTACTCAGAAGCAAAACTCATTAGATTTAGGAGACAAAGTGAGAATAATTTGCTCACTGAATTATTAGATCCTCAATAGTCAGAAGTTGATTACATACTCAGCTCCTTTTAATACGTACTATCCCATAATCATAATCCCTTACAGAAACAATTAAGATGTTGTTCCAGAATTTGGCAAACAAGTTATTTATCTACCCATCCTCCTTAAGAGCATTTGAGGCTCTTTTAATTCCTTTAATATCCTTCCCCTCTCCACATACATATAATACATAATACAAATAAACATGCTCCGAAGAAAAAAATAGTTGTCTTTCCCAAGTTGTCTATCCTTAAACAAATAATAAATTTTAAAGCGAGACACCTTTCTACCCAACCAGAGTACAAAACGCGGAGCTTGAGCATACTAGCCATTAATAAATATTTGGTTGAGGCTCGGCGCCTGTGGCTGAACGGGCTAAGGCACCAGCCATGTACACCTGAGCTGGTGGGTTCAAATTCAGCCCAGGTCTGCCAAACAACAATGACAGCTGCAACCAAAAAATGGCTGGGCACTGTGGCAGGTGCCTGTAGTCCCAGCTACTTGGGAGGCAGAGGCAGGAGACTTGAGCCCAGGAATTGGAGGTTGCTGTGAGCTGTGCTGCCACAGCACTCTACCCAGGGTGATAGCTTGAGGCTCTGTCTCAAAAATAAATAAATAAATATTTGGTTGAATTCCATCACTACCCTTAACAGTGGTTAAGACTGAATTTATGAAGAAAAAGGAGGAGGGGAGACTTTATCTTTTCACCAAATATTCTTCCCTAATGACCACTGAAAGCACCAAAATCCCATGTGTTCTATAAAGCAATAACCTCAGAGACATTTCAATACTTCAAGACTTATGAATTGTTAGCAAAATACAAACTCCATTTCTCAAAAATATCTCAAAAGTTCTCAACAACCAAATTCTTTGATTAGTACAGTTTACTACACAGACAACATCATTTCAGGGTCATGTTTAAATAGTTATCTATACTTAGCCATGAAAGACTCCAGCATGACAACTTATTCAATAAAGAAGAATCAAGGAAGGGTGTACGGTACGATTGAGGAACGGTAACAGAGAAGCAATGTAAAGACTACTTCTCATTGTTTAATGGGATTTACTTTTTTTTCCTTTCTCATTAGAAAATAAACCTTTACTGCAAATATATGTTAAGTTTATCAGAAATGAGTTAACAACTTAACTTCTATTTTTCATTCAGTGCTGATATATTTCAGAGTTTAATACATGTATAAAAGACACTGGGATCACAAAATGATTAGGTGTATAAGTTATAAGATAATAAAATTTTTAAAATCTCATCTTGAGCTATCGATACTACTCTTAAGTCTTCATTTCTTCTCTCTGTTCTAATTATCTTTTGAAATATGGAAAATAAATGCAGAAGAAAATCAAGAACTACAAACATGACATACTTTATGCTATTAGAAAACAAACTATTTACAGAAACACTTTAAGACCACAACATAACTTTTTACATTGAAGTCTACTTGACAAATTCCAACAAGTCTAAAACTCCTATTTTTGATTATTCTTATTTCTTGAGGTAAGGGGATGTGTACCAGTGGAGAGAAGCCAGGAGGAAATGCAACGACCTTTGTACATTACACAAAAACTTACCCACTTGAAGGATCTAAGGCAATAGCTCTGGGTTGATCCAACTCTTGCCAAAACAGAACTTTTCGTAAAGATCCATCTAAATTAGAAACTTCGATCCGATTAGTTTCAGAATCTGTCCAGTACAACTTTTCTCCAAGCCAATCACATGCCAGGCCATCAGGGGACAATAATCCAGAAACAACAACATTCTGTACACTCTCAGTTTTGTTAAATTCTGTTCGTTTAATGGCTTCTTCACTGACATCACTCCAGTATATCAAGCCATGACCAAACACAAAGTCCACCGCCGCTGCATCCTCCAAGCCTCCAACTACAATCGTAGCATTCTCTTTGCCATTTGTAGCATCAACCAATCGCAAGTCCCGTCTGTTTGCATAAAGCAACAAAGGGGCCGCTAGAACAAAAAAAGAAAAATATGTAAGTAAAAAGAAAGAAACATATTGATTCTTACAAAGTGGGTTTCAAATGGGCATTAGTGAGCAAATACTATCCAAAAAAAGGAAAGAGTAAATAAATCAGGAGGAAACTATCTACAATTTTTTTACATGCAAAATATTTGTGCAGCATTTTCAAAATAAAACATAGTGAAGGGGAATTTGGGGATAGGGAAACATGCACAAAATCTTTTCATAATTAAAAAGAGCCTTACTTTCTTTACACACCACATGCACAGAATTTGTGTAAAAGTGAATTACTTTATTTTAGAGTGTATGTTTCCCCTGACTGTTTGCAGCTCCCAATGTTGTCATTTCTAAATGTTATATATATATCTCAAGGGTAACCGGACCCTTTCCTCTAAACCCAACCTTTCATTTCCTACTTCATTCCAGCAGGAGGCACTTAGGGGAGACTAGGATGGGGACATGGAGAACAACCCAAGCTCCTTAAACTTACTATTATTGTTAATATTATTATTATTATTAATAAAGTGAGGCAGGAAAATGCTTCTCCTTTTAAAATCCCCTCCACTCCCTATCCACACACACACCTCTTGAAACCTTTCCCCAAGACTGTTTCTTTATAAATGGACTTAATTGAAAAAAAAAAAAAAAACATAGTGAAGGGGAAACTAATTCCATAGTTTTTCTCATGAAAACAGTCTATCAGATAAAAAACTCAGCTATACCAAAAATTGGCAACAATGCAGAGCTACTGGAATAATCATACCCTATCGACAGAAATGTAAAAATGGTACAGCTACTTTGGACAACAGCTTGGAAGTTTCTTAAAAAATTAACCTACCATACAATCCAGTCATTCCACACCAAGGTATTTACTCAAAACAAAGAAAAACATATGTCAATACAAACACTTGTACATAAATTTTCATAGCAATTTATCTGTAATAACCCAAACTGGAATCAATTCAAATATGATCAACAGATTAATGGATAAACAAATTGTGATACAGCTATACAATACAAAGTAATGAACTATTTGTACGTGAGAAATGGATAATCTCCAAATAACGCTAAGTGAAAGAAATCAGACCAAAAGATGAGTATATATTGCCTGACTCTCATCTATATAACATTTTAGAAAAGGCAAACTAATCTACTATGACAGAAGGCAGATCAATGGTTGTCTGGAGATGGGAGAAATGGAAAACAGAGAGAGGGAAGGATTCTAAAGAAGCACGAGGCTCGGCGCCCATAGCACAGTGATTAAGGTGCCTGCCATATGCACAGAGGCTGGCAGTTCGAACCCGGCCTTGGACAGCGAAACAATTACGACAATTGCAACTGCGGTTGCAAGAGAGGCTGAGGCAAGAGAATCACTTAAGCCCAGGAGTTTGAGGTTGCTGCAAGCTGTGATGTTACTTACGGCACTCTACTGAGGGCGACATAGTGAGACACTGTCTCAAAAAAGAAAAAAAAAGGAAGCACAAGAAAACTTTTGTGGGTGATGCTGTCTTGATTATGATCATGACTCCAGAGGTGAATATATGACAGAACTTAAATTGTACATTTGACATGAGTGCAACTTACTGTATACCGATTACACCCAATAAAACTGTTAAGCAGTCTGGCATATCTTATTATTAGAATGACCTATGAATAGACCTTACAACAAAACTAAATATAAAGCCTATCTTAAAGAGATAGCATTTAACTTTGAGAAAATTGAAACTGTTAGGACAGGAGTAGTATAAATTTCATGTTTTGGAGTTTTGTTTTAAATACTTAGTCTGGATTTCTGACATTTATTTTCCTAGTATCAATTAGTAATTAAAAATCCAGAATATCAGCTCTGCGCCTGTGGCTCAAGCAGCTAAGGCGCCAGCCACATACACCTGAGCTGGTGGGTTCGAATCCAGCCCAGGCCCTCCAAACAACAATAATGGCTGCAACCAAAAAATAGCCAGACGCTGTGGCAGACGCCTGTAGTCCCAGCTACTCGGGAGACAGAGGCAGGAGAATCACTAGAGCCCAGAAGCTGGAGGTTGCTGTGAGCTGTGATGCCACAGCACTCTACCCAGAGCAACAGCTTGAGGCTCTGTCTCAAAAAAAAAAAAATCCAGAATATCACTCTCTTACAGAACTTTCTCTGATGATGGCAATGTCCTCTCCACTGCACAACACAATAATCACTAGCCACATATGGCTAAGGAATACTTAAAATGGGGATAGTGTGATTAATAATTAAATGTTTAATTTTATATAATCTTTTTTTGTTTGTTTGTTTTTTGAGACAGAGTCTCCCAATGTCACCCTCAGTAGAGTGCAGTTGCATCACAGCTCAAAGCAACCTCAAACTCTTGGGCTTAAGTGATTCCCTTGCCTCAGCCTCCCAAGTAGCTGGGACTAACAGGCGCCCGCCACAACATCCGGCTATTTTTTAATTGCAGTTGTCATTGCTGTTTAGCTGGCCCAGGCCAGATTCAAACCTGTAACCACTGTGCTACAGGCACCAAGCCAATTTTATAGAATCTTAATTCCCTTAAATTTAAATAGAAATATAGCTAGTGGAATATTAGTACAGATCTAGAGACTGGAAGGAAGAACAAATGAGGTAGCAAAAATAAGACCAGAGTTATGATGCCAATACGTGATCTTCTTTCATAATTATTTACTAAGGGTCTAAAATGCTTTCATCCAACACAAAGTCCAGGTACCATTTAAAAGTGAACGGTTTCAGCCTGGGCAACACAGCATGACCTTGCCTCTACAAAAAATTATAAACATTTTTTTAAATGAGCCAGATGTAGTGGCATGCACATGTAGTCCCAGCTACTCGGGAGGATGAGGCAGGAGGACTACTTGAGCCCAGGAGTTTGAGCCTGCAGTGAGCTATGATCATGCCACTGTATTATAACCCGGGCAAGAGAGTGAGACACTGTCTTATAAAAATAAAATAAAAGTAACCAATTTCCTCTTTTTTAAGAAATTACTCTAATTTCAAAAAACATGTAAAAAAGAAAAATGACTTTTATACCAATTTATGGATTGTGTCTGCCAAAGTTTGTGAGTTAAATTCATATTTAAGTACAATATGAACTTCCCTAACCTTAAATCCAAATTTCTTAGTTTAAAAAAAAAAAAAAGCCAGGCAAAGTGGCTCACACCTATAATCCTAGCACTCTGGGAGGCTGAGCAGGTAGATTGCTTGAGCTAAGGAGTTCGAGACCAGCCTGAGCAAGAGTGAAACCCCATCTCTACCAAAAACAGAAAAACTAGCTAGGCATTATAGCAGGCACCTGTAGTCCCAGCTGCTCAGGAAGTTAAGAGGACCCAAGAGTTTGAGGTTGCTGTGAGCTGTGATGCCATGCCACTCTATCCAGGGCAACAGAATGAGACTGTCTCAAAAAAAAAACAAACAACTAACCATCCTTTTTGCTTATCCTGTATATCTGCTTTAGCTACTGGCAAATTCAAAAATTACCTTAACAGATTCACTGTTTACAAATTTCAAGCCATCACACATCATACTAATTTATTAGTTTCCATAGAGGTCACTGCACTATTGTACATTGAGCCTCTCATACTATGAGCCAAATATAAACATCAGAAAAAAAGTCCCTCAAAGGTTGGAATTTTTTTTGGGGGGGGGAGAGTGAGGGGAAGACAGAGTCTCACTTTATCACCCTCAGTAGAGTGCCTTGGCATCATAGCTCACAGCAACCTCCAACTCCTGGGCTTAGGTGATTCTCTTGCCTCAGCCTCCCGAGTAGCTGGGACTACAGGTGCCCGCCACAATGCTCAGCTACTTTTTTGTTGCAGTTTGGCCAGGGCCAGGCCTGAACCCACCACCCTCAGTACATAGGGCCAGCACTCTACCTACTGAGCCATAGGCGCCTACCCAGGTAGTAATTTTTTTTTTTTTTTGTAGAGACAGAGTCTCACTTTATCACCCTTGGTAGAGAGCTGTGGCGCCACACAGCTCACAGCAACCTCTAACTCCTGGGCTTAGGTGATTCTCTTGCCTCAGCCTCCAGAGTAGCTGGGACTACAGGCACCCGCCACAACACCCGGCTATTTTTTTGTTTTACAGTTCGGCCAGGGCCGGGTTTCAACCCGCCCCCCTTGGTATATGGAGCCGGCGCTGAGCCACAGGCGTCGCCCCAAGTTAGAAAATTTTTTTTTTTTTTAGACAGAGCCTCAAGCTGTCACCCTGGGTAGAGTGCTATGACATCACAGCTCACAGCAACCTCCAATTTCTGGGCTGAAGCGAGTCTCTTGCCTCCACCTCCCAAGTAGCTGGGACTACAGGCGCCCGCCACAATGCCCGGCCATTTTTTGGTTGCAGCTGTCATTGTTGTTTGGCGGGCCGGGCTGGATTCGAACCCGCCAGCTCAGGTGTACGTGGCTGGCGCCTTAACCCGTTGAGCCACAGGCGCCGAGTCCCAAGTTAGAAATTTTTAAGTGAAAAAAAGAAAAAGAAAAAATGTCCCTACTAATAAAGGATACAATGCTAAGTTCTGCATAGGGCTAAGAAATAGCCCCAAAGCACTTAAATATTTAAAATTCAACAATGATAGTAATGTAGTATTTATTGGGCGCCTTCTTTATAACATTATCATTGGAAAATTGTTTGTATATCAAATCTGTGTAAGATATCACATGACAGCTAAATGTCTTTCATAACTTTCAAGTCAAATATCAAAATTTCTACGTGTACTGGCCTTTTTTTTTTTTTTTGGCCTGGGCTGGGTTTAAACCCGCCACCTCCAGAATACGGGGCCAGTGCCCTACTCCTTTGAGCCACAGGCACTGCCCTGTACTGGCCACTTTTTAATCTACAAAATCAAAAATACCCTTCTGATCATTTAGGCCTCACAAGCCATCTGAGTACAAAAAAAAAAAAAAAAATGACAGGAGCAATTTAATCTTTTTGAGCAGCACTAGTTTTAATGGAAGATTTCTAAAAGATTATATATAAACCACACTATTAAAAGGAAATCTTAAAGAGTTCATCCTATCCAATCACCCTTTTGATGCCTGAATATGTTCTACTTTCTACTATATTGCCACGATTGTCTGTCAGCAATATATTAAGTAGGATATCTGACAGTTATAATTTTATCTATAACACTGTTTTTAACTACCAAAGACATATAATGGATCCACACACACTTGCCCCATGGTTCAGACATGCATGTGTCTCAATAACTTCCATTCTAGAGAGCTTACATTCCAACTTCCTAATACTCAGACAACCCAAATAACCATCATCCCATCTCTGTAGTGGTACACTCATGGTACTCAATAATCTTTGTTTTCCTTTATTAAATTCCTAGAAAATTTCCCTGAGCAGCCTTCCAAAACTTTTTGTTTTCCTGAACACAAATTCCATCCTTTACATTAACAAAATAATCTCAGAGAAGCAGAATCTCAGAGCAGCAAAGTAAATATCATAAAACCCCAATACCTTAATTTAAACCTCTCAAAACTTTCTCTATCATCTTTACCTATCTTCCTTTAATGTCCTCAATCTCAAATAACAAGTTGCCTGTTCTTCTTTCTAAGGCTAAAGCATTACTTTTGGTTCAACCTTCCTACCTCCTCTCTGCAACTTTGCTCTATCAATTGTTCTCCATTTCTTGTATCTCTAATGGCTCATGCTAGGTTCCTACTACCAAATAACCCTAATCTTGCCACCTCCAAGAGAATAATTATACGTCTGCTAACCACAAAATCTTTTAACACTGGTATACACTTCATACCACCATTCATTAGCTATTAACTCCTTTCATCTAACTTCCTATCCATCACTTAACTGAAAATGCTTTCTCCAAGTCTTTATAGCCAAATCCAACAGCCTTTTCTCAGTCCTTGTTGACGTCTCTTCAGCATTCAATGTGATCAACAATATCTTTACCTATGTAAATGGTTCTCATAGTATACTACCTATTACCCTGTGTGTCTGCCTTTTTTCAAGCCTTCCAACTCCTATATATAGGTTTCCCAAGATTCTGAGTGTGTTCCCCAAATGAGAGTGTATAGAAAATTATCCAAGTTCACCTAGTCAACCAGCAACTCTTTTCCAGTTCTGCCCCTCTCACTTCTGGTACTCTCTACCTACCATTAAATTAAATTCACAACATCTCCTCCACAAAAAAAAAAAAAAAAAAAATCCTCGTGGGTCAGTAACAGCACAATTCTAATCTTACCAGCATGACCTGGAGCCATTTTTGACTCTGCCCTTTTCCCCAATATGCCAATTACTGTCTTGCTGACTCTTCTTTAGCATATCTTTAAATCTGTCTCTTTTCCATTTTTAGAACCACTACCCTACTCTATAGACCTTCATGATCTTAGATCTAAACATTAATAGTAATCTCAAAACTCTCCCTTTCCTTTTCTACTTCTAATATTTTTACTTTATCCAACTAAAAAAGCTTTCTGATTCCCCTTGCCTAAACCATAGTCTTAATACCTCAGCCTCTCCACATGACGGCTACCAAGGACTCTATAGACTTATCTTTTACAGTCTCTGCATCACACAGCTTTTTAACATGTGAACAGTGTATCTTACCTCATCACCACCATTTATTCATTTCCCTGCCTACTCCAAACCTCTCTACCTTTCTCCAAGCAAGCAAATCGAAGTCCTTCAAGGTCTGTTTCAAACCTTACCTACTCTGTGAATCTTCCTAATTGTCTAAACTTTCCTCCTTTGAGCCCTTACAATCTTTATCAACTTACTTGACATTAGCATTTCTTTTTTTTTTTTTTTTGAGACAGAGCCTCAAGCTGTCACCCTGGATAGAGTGCGTGACATCACAGCTCACAGCAACCTCCAATTCCTGGGCTCAAGCACACTCTTGCCTCTGCCTCCCAAGGAGCTGGGACTACAGGCACCCGCCACAATGCCTGGCCATTTTTTTGGTTGCAGCCATCACTGTTGTTTGGCATGCTAGGGCTGGATTCAAACCCTCCAGCTCAGGTGTATGTGACTGGCACCAAGGCGACATTAGCATTCCTTAAAGCACACTTCCTACCTCAACTAGGATCTCAATGCTTTGGGAAAAGCCATATCTGGTATCTAATTTTATCATGAATGCCTAGTACAGTTCACTGACCACAACAATAACATGGTACACATACTTACTAATATTTAAAAGCAATCTTCCAGAACCCAACCTAAAAATATATTTGTGATAAACCCAAAATGATTTTACATTTAAATACTGACAAAAGCTGATTACTTACCCACTGACTTAGCTTGATCAAAGTTATCTAGTTTCTCTCCTCCCCACAAACCCTTAAACTTTGGCTAATCCTAAGCTTAATAAGCAAGCAAACATCTTTTTTTTTCAATTAAAGTCATTTGTACATAGATGATGAATACATTTATACCATTATGGGATTCAATGTGTTGATTATTTGTACAAATTGGAAAAAATATGGAACACTTCATGAATTTGCATGTCATTCTTGCGCAGGGGCCATGCTAATCTTCTCTGTATCATTCCAATTTTAGTATATGTGCTGCGGAAGCAAGCACCAGAACATCTCTTAACTCATTCAGAGATCAGCTGACAGCAGAGAAAACATCTATTAAACTGCCCTAGCAATGTCATCTGCCAGCCCCCATCTGCTTGCCCGCTCTCCCACAGTTATTCTGCTGGCACCCTAACAAAAAAGAAAAGCCTTTTGTATTTGATTTTGAGACACCTGCAGATTTTATGGTTAGACCATTCTCTCTCTTGTAATGGTCTTTTCAAATAAAGTCTCTCCCTACATAAGCCCAGCTTTATTTTTATTTGACATATGTATGAAAATGTGACATAGAGGCAGACTAAACTTCACTTATGAACTTACACCATCTCCACTTCCATAATAACACTTTTGGGAGTCATTTGAATATTCCTCCTGTTCAGAGATTCAGGTATCCTTCCTTGAGAACTCCTAAACCAGTGATCCAGACATCTTGTTTGTTGCAACATAGTAAGGAGCTACTTTGATTGTTTCAAACAAGTAAATCATTTCTTTAGCTGTCCCTGACACTTGAGCAGGAACAGTCCTGGCTATGGTGATACCCCCTTTGCTTTCCCTTGACTCTTCTAGGAGAGATTACAAGACTAAATTTCCTTGGCTCCTCACAAAGGAGTACTCTTTACTAGCTCCTTTAAATTCTTAAGTATTATTTAATTATCTAATTCCCTAGGTATCCTTCACTCTATTGGATGCCCTCCCTCTTCTTCCACTGACTACATAGTACACCACTATGACACTTACTTAGTTCAGTATCTTCAAAAATAACAAAATTTTACTAAAGAAAAATTGAGAACATCAATCTCCTCCTTCAGAAACTTAACATCTCCCTAAGCTGGCTAAACTCTCCCTTCTTATCATTCCCCATATTTCCTTCCTCCCTTTTCCTCTGAATCCTTTGAGGTACTCCCCTCCAACACTTCCCCATTAGCTCTATACTCCTCATTCCCCACAGTGGACTCATAAGGGACTCTGGGACCCGATGCCAAAAACAGGCTGACCTTTTACCCACTCAGATGAGCTTTGAAGACAACTACTAAGCCACTCAGTCCCTCACTCAAAATTTAGTCTCTGTAAGATTACACATGAGGGCAAAGGCAATCTTAAAAGTCTTTTCCACAAATACTGGTGGGAACAATTCAGACCTCATATGAATTTAACCCCAACTTGACCCCATTTACCAGAAAACAATCTGATAAAAATGTAGAGATGAAGGACAAGAGACCCCCCCACCAGTGGAATCACTTTTTTTTTTTTTTTTTTGAGACAGAGCCTCAAGCTGTCACCCTGGATAGAGTGCTGTGACATCACAGCTCATAGCAACCTCCAATTCCTGGGCTCAAGCGAGTCTCCTGCCTCTGCCTCCCAAGTAGCTGGGACTACAGGCGCCCGCCACAATGCCTGGCCATTTTTTGGTTGCAGCTATCATTGTTGTTTGGCAGGCCCGGGCTGGATTAGAACTCACGAGCTCAGGTATACGTGGCTGGAGCCTTAGCTCGTTGAGCCACAGGCGCCGAGCCGGAATCAAACTT
>CAUYON010168358.1:0-21725 GCA_963573935.1 Arctocebus calabarensis
CGGGGCGTAGATGGGGCGCGGAGCGGGGGCGGGGGACGTGGGGCGCGGAGCGGAGAAGGGGGCGCGGGGCGCGGAGCGGGGGCGGGGGACGTGGGACGCGGAGCGTAGATGGGGGCGCGTGGCGCGGAGCGGGGGCGGGGGACGTGCGACGCGGAGTGGGGGCGGGGGGGCGCGGGGCGTAGATGGGGCGCGGAGCGGGGGCGGGGGACGTGGGGCGCGGAGCGGAGAAGGGGGCGCGGGGCGCGGAGGGGGCGGGGGCGGGGTGGCCTCCCCCGCGGAGCCCGCCGCGCCGCTCCTTTTGTCGGGTGGAGACGAGGGCGGACGCGGCGGGCGGAGAGAGGGGAGGGGGCGCGACGCCGCGGCGGCCCCCCGCCGGCCCGGGGGTGGGGACACAAAGAATTCGGGCACCGGCCGCCGAGCCGCCGCGGCACTCCGGGCCCGGGCGGCCGACGCGAGGCCCCCGCGACCGCTCGGCCCGGCCAGGCCTTGGGCCCCCGGCCGGCCACACCCCCCGCCGCCGGGCCGGGCCCGGAACTCGCGCTGCCCGTGTGTCCGCGGCGCGCCCACGCCCGGGACTTACCTGCTGATCTTCTGGGCGAAGGCGCGGCGCTCGGCCATGGTGCCGGGGCGGCGGCGGGCTGGGCAGGGCCGGGCTGGGCGCGGGCGGGCCTCCCTCCTCGCTCGCGCTCCCTCCCTCGCGGCCTCGCCAGTCCCGGCTCCGGCCCTGGGAGGCTGGGGCTGGCGGCCGGAGCGGGGAGCGAGCCTCGCCGTAATGCTCCTGAGAGGCGCGCACCGAGAATCCGCTCCTCCCCCGGCGCGTCGGCCCCGGCGGGAGCCCCGGGCCTCCGAGGGCGGCCAGAGCCCGGGGGAAGGACGGAGGGCGCGGGGCCTGCGCGGCCGAGAGGCGGCGGCGAGAAGCAGAAAGAGGCCGGCGCCCTGGCGAGCCGAGAAAATGGGAACCGGAGGCGTGGGGGAGGCTCCGCTCTCCCGAAAAGGAAGAGAAGGAAATGGAAGCTGTGCTCCGCGCCGGCTGCTGGTGCTTCGCGTTCCCGCGGCGCCCACTCCGAGCGGTTTAAAACGCTTTCTCCACTGCTCCGACCTCGGAGGGGGCCCGACGGGAGGAGCAAGGGTTTTCCTTATAGAAAAGGAGCCAAAAAGACCTTTTCTCTTGCAGAGCTAACAGTAGTAATAGCTGACTGGTGGTGTTTAGCCAAGCACTGGATTAAAGTTTTGCACACGCGGTCTTAATCGCACGCTAGTACGTGGGATACCCGTTTTCCCCTCTTACGATTGGAGAATCTGTAGTTGGGAGCCTTAACCTCCCCGGGTCAGATCCATAACTTCCTGCCTGCGCTGTGACCTCCGTGAAAGACTGTTTGTCATCAGCGCCCATCCCTCTAGCACACCGCTTCTGTTTGTTTGTTTTGGAGACGAGATGCCCCTGTGTGGCCCTGGCAGTGCAGTGGCTGTTCACAGGCTCTGCAGCAGAGAACTGGCTGAGGCCTCCTGATCCCCCGGCCTCACCCTCCTGGGTGCTGGGACTACACGCTTGTACCAGCATGCCTTCCAGGAACACTCTGCTTTTAGATAGAGTAGAACCCTATAGTTGACCACCTCCGTAAGTGGACCCAGTTTTCATAGACCAGACACACACCATGTGTACTTATGAGCAAGGTAGACCTAGTTCTTTTTCCTTTTTTTTTTTTTTTACAGTTTATAGCCAGGGCTGCGTTTGAACCTGCCACCTCTGGCATGTGGGGCCGGAGCCCTACTCCTTTGAGCCGCAGGCGCCGCCCAGACCTAGTTCTTTCTGGTGACCACCTCTATATATTTTCCATTTTGTTACAGTCTGTTGGGTAGTCAGCTTACAGAGGCTCCACTGCCCGTGTTTAGTGGGGAAAAGATAGTCTATTAACCGTGAACATATATTTAGCTTCTACCTAAGTGTGGAGCACACCTCGGTGTTCCAAAGAGTACAAAGGTGAACTAAGACTGTTCTGCTTTCAGAATGCTTCAGTCCATTTTCCATCTTTCCCTTTTTTCCACTGGGAAAGATGAAACAGCTACTCAAAGAAGGGTAGGTCAAGGCTACCACTGTACCTGTATGGCTGTGATAGGAGTTGTGTTTTGCCACTTGCTGTGTGACCTTGAACAAGTTACTCCTCTCTAAAATGGGGGAAATAATTATACCTACTTGAAAGGGTATTGTGACGATTTAGAGCACTGACAAAGTTCTTAGAACTTACTCTTGTTGAATACTGGCTGTGTTAACTGTTGTTATTATCAGTTATTATCATTATTCATCCTACACTTCAGCTCGTCCTAGTTCTTGATAGTCCCTGAATCGGTTGTCTCTCTCATCCTCCCGGCCAGATGTTATGCGCCTTTATCTCTGCTCTCCAAACATCTTTTCACTACTCTGGTAGAGAACTGACCACATTTTGCTTTGAATAGTTCTTTGTATACATGACTGACCGGTTGCCAAAGTGCCTGAAAGGACCTTGCATGCGCTGTGCAGCTCGCTGGAAACATTCAGAGCCAGAAGAGGACCAGCAGGACCCGGCTGTGGCAGGGCGTTCAGAGTTTCGGGAACACTCCACGCAGAAAGGGTGGCCGCACCTCTGGGGAAGAGCTGACCAAGTCCAGTGTGAGGGGGCATCCCTGCCCCACAGAAGTCTGATCTCAGGGAAATACATGGAACTTGGCAATGGGAATAAACGTGGAATTGCTCTAGCTCACTAGCACCCACGTTCCCCTCACCACCCCCAACACACACACGCACGTCTCAGCCCCTGGTACTTCTGTGGCGCTCATGTTCCCCAACCTCCAGTTTCAAGGGTGAGCGTGTGGCCTGAGCCTGGCCAAGCAGAGCAGCTCTGGCCTCTAGCTGCTGTGACTGGTTTGGAGACCGGCACATGAATCAAGCTAAGATAGACCCATGAAGCACTGGGAATTGCATTTGCTATCCCAGGGGACTCTGTGTAAAGAAAGCCTATGTGACAGTGAAGCCAATCACAGCAGAGACGGCTGAAAAAAATATAGCCCTTTATAACATGATTTGAACCTTGGGCTTTGTAGTTACATAAACTAATATACTGGCTTCTTTTCTTTTCTTTTCTTTTTTTTTTTTTTTTGCTAGTTTGGGTTGAGTTTTCTTTCGTTAGCAGTTGAAAGACCCTGGCCTGGTACAGGCCTTTATTTAGTTTAGTCAACTGACATTTATTAAATACCTACAATACTAGGCCCTGGAGATACAATAGTAAATAAGACATTATCTCTTGTCTTCATTGAGTTTAGAGTCTGGTTGAAGAGATAAGTAAGTAAATGGTATATTACATGCTGAGACAGAAAAAAATTTAGGAAGCTATTTGAATACATAGAAGTTCTCAATAACATCAATTCTCAGCACTGGGCGAAGACTAGATTGTGATCAAAATGTTTGATATGGGGTGGCAGGCTGGGCACGGTGGCTCACGCCTGTAATCTCAGCACTCTGAGAGGCGGAGGGAGGTGGATTGCCTGAGTTCACAAGTTGGATACCAGCCTGAGCCAGAATAAGACCCCGTCTCTAAAAATAGCTGGGTATTGTGGCAGGGGCTTGTCCCTAGTCCCAGCTACTAGGGAGACTAAGGCAAGAGAGTCGCTTAAGCCCAAGAGTTTGAGGTTGCTGTGAGCTGTGACGCCACAGCACTCCACCAAGGATGACATAGTGAGACTCTGTCTCAAAAAAAAAACTGGTACCAGGCAGTAAAAATTGCATAGAATTTAGTCCCATGCAGAAAGGCTGCTGGAACTCTGGGAGCATCAGAGGCTGGGCCACGACTGGGATTCAGGGCCCAAGTTCCCCACTGAAGGGAAGAAACTACTTTCCCAGGACCAGAGACTAGTTTGGCAGAGTAGCCTTAAAACAATGGGTGGCACCTGGGCTAAATGGAGTAGGCACTGGCCCCATATGCCAGAGGTGGTGGGTGCAGGTGGCATGTGTGTTCTCTTTTGGGGTTTGGGGAGGCTGAGGGCATGATTGGGCTTTTATGAAGCACTACTGGTTCCATACAATAAGATCAGCAGTAAGCTCCCCTCACTAGAAGCTTCTAGCAAGGCCTCTAGCCAGAACATGACACCCCAAACTAAAGCCTGGTTTGGTAGGGATGCATTTGCTTGGCCTGTCCTCTGTCCTCCACTCTCTTAATACATAACACATATAATTTTGTCAAGGGGCAGTTCAGGGGCCCTAAGCCTGGCTTATGCTTCACCACTGATGGCACCCATGTTTAGTCTGTTGCAGTGGTCTCTGCACTGTTGATTTGTGTACCCATCAGATTTGATCCTCCACTGTATTTCCAGCATCTAATGCACTGCCTGACCCATTAGAATCAATAAGTGTGGAGTGAATAAACGCCATGAACTAAAGCATTTTCAGATCCTGCTTTAATTCATGTTTCCCCCAAAGCAGGGCTTGAGATAAGGACCCAGACTCAGGTAGTCTGCCTACAGCAGTGAGGCTGAGCAACTGGAACGAGGAGTGAGAGGATGGGGCAGAGGAGAGGCACGTCGTTGAGGTGTTACCACTGTGGGCGCCGAGGCTCAGTCCCGCCTGCAGCCTGCCCGAGGGACAGAAAGCACCTAGGACTTCCCCTTTAGGGTGGATATTTAGCTAATGACTTCAAGACCCTTTGGTTGGAGGCTTACCCTTGGGACAGTAACTGCAGTACCTCATGCTGCAGAAAGCTAAGAGGCATGGCGGGTTCTTCAGAGGGGCCGCCATCAGTGTGTGTGAGAACCGTCCACCCAGGCTGCAGGCACAAATCAGAGTGGGAATGACGTAGGGGCACCCATAGGAGCTATTGGAGATTTCCTGAAAGCGAAGCAAACACTGCATTGGTGATCCTGCCAGAACGGAACATGTTGGTACCTCATGGTTCTGCTGGTCTACAGAGCTGGGAAGAGCCAAAAGCCCAGACCACCGCAGCCAAAATCGCCCATCATGCAAGCTTGGTGCCCGTGTTACAAATGGGTCCACAGGCTCAGCACCCACAGCTCAGTGGTTAGGATGCTGGCCACATACACCGGGGCCGGCCGATTCCACCCCAGCCCGGGCCTGCTAATCAACAATGACAGCCCACAACAAAAAAACAGCCAGGTGTTGTGGTGGGCACCCAAAGTCCCAGCTACTTGGAAGGCTGAAGCAAGAGAGTCTCTTAAGCCCAAGAGTTGGAGGTGCCGTGCTGACGCCACAGCACTCCACCAAGGGCAACATAGTAAGACTCTGTCTCAAAAAAAATGGGTCCATAATGTCTTTCCTGAGTAAGCTATTGTATGAGTAGGACAAAAAAACAAAAAGCAAAAAACCCCAAATTCACTTTATCACAACAGACACCAGATGTGTGAGTTTTTTTTTTTTCCTAAGACATCAAGCTAATAATCAGTTCTGTACTGAATATTAGCTAAGTGTCTTCCGATTCGATTCCAACATTTACCTACCTGAAAATAGCATCAGCCCCGCAGACTGGGAGCTCAGCCCCACAGAACTGCCCCCTCTTCCCTGGTCAGCCACAAGCCGCAGGTAGGTCTACCAGTGCTTTCGACTGGTAGACTGTAAACTGGGGCTCCCACAACCCGCTGCTTGGGTTTGAATAATTTGCTAGAGCAGCTCACAGAACTCAGGGAGACACCTATACCAATTTATTAGAAAGGATATTACGTAGGTATAGTTTGTAGTAGATGAAGTTGGTGTACCTCCTTCCTGGAGCCTCCACTGTTCAGCTTTCTGGAAGCTCTCTGAAACCGGTCCGTTAGTATTTTAAGGAGATTTCATACTTAAGCATAATTGATTACCTCATTGGCTATCGCCATCAACTTAACCTTCACGTCTCACCTTCCAGGAGGTTCGAGGACGGGGCTGAAAAGTCCCAACCTTCTGATCTTGCCTTGGTATTTCTGGTGACCAGCACCCTTCCTGAAGCTGGGCACTGCCAGCCACCACTCCTTTTATTAGCATATGAAAAACATGTACTAGTTGGGTGATTGCAAGGATTTCAGGAGTTTTATGCCAGAAAAAGGATGAAACCCAAATATATATTTCATAATATTACAGCTATATTTCAAGGTAGTCATATTTGATTGGGTGACTTTTTTTTTTTTTTAATTTTGAGACAGGTTCTCACTCTGTTGTGCAGGCTGGAGTGCAGGGGCAGGGTCATAGTAGACCCAAATTCCTGGGCTCACGGGATCCTCCTGCTTCAGCCTCCCAAGTAGCTGAGACTACAGGTTTGCCCCCACAACACCTGGCTAAATTAAAAAAAAATTTTTTGTTTACCTGGGTGTTGTGGTGGACACCTGTAGTCCCAGCTACTTGGGAGGCTGTGGCAAGAGAATCGCCTACGCCCAGGAGTTGGAGGTTGCTGTGAGCTGTGTGATGCCACGGCATTCTACCCAAGGTGATAAAGTGAGACTCTGTCTCTGCAAAAAAAAAAAAGTCGTTTTGTAAAGATAAGATCTCTGTTGCTCAACCTGGCCTTGAATTCCTGGCTTCAAAAAGGCCTCCTTCTTTGGCCTCCAAAGTGCTACGATTACAGGTATGAATCAACACACCTGGCCTCAAAGTATTTTTTTAATACAAGAATTTCTTAGCCTGTCCTTTAAGGCTGTCAGCTCTGTACAATTTGATACTTTTAGTTTACCTATATTATGTATTTATAAATCACAGATCTGGAAGGAACCTGAAAGCTTATCTGGTTCAATTCAGATAATCAGTAGTGGACTAAAACCATCCCAGAAGTGGCAGAACCAGGTACAAGACTCAGGTCTGTATATCCTGTTCAAATGTTATTTTCATGACTCCATAGAATCCATTCACTATTGACTTACTCACTGAATAAATATTTTTTAGGTACTATCCCCCAGAGTTTGTGCTAGGGCTGGCGATACATCCGTGAATGAGAAAATAGTTCTTGCTCTCCAGGAAGTTCCAGTTGGTAGGGGAGCAGTGGGACGAACACAAGTCAACAGACAATTGTTAGATAAACGTATGCACAAAATACTTTGGGACTACCTAAGAGGGTCCCATCACTGACGATTGGGTGCCCAAGAAAAAGTTCCGCGAGGAAGTGACCTAAAGGACAAGTGGAAACGAGCCAGACAGGGAACAGGCCCTCTGGACAGAGTAAGCAGCAGGTGCAGCTGTGCTGAGCAGTAAGGGCTCGGCGTATTCTGAGACCGCCACTGGTTCTGTGCGGCTGGAGCTTGGAGGACCAGGTGGGAGGACTTAGAAGAGCGATCAGAGAGATAGAGCAGAAGGCAGCTTGTGAAGGGTTTGGTACACCAGGCTAAGAAACAGTACGAGGTTGGACAATTCAGTTACCAAACTCACTGTAGGAAAAGTGCTGCACCCCAATCTCCGCTCACCGTCAGAGAGCTCCTCTCGCCCAGAGCGATACTCAGCAGTGAGGTACATAGCACTTCTTCTAAGGTGAGTTTGGGAACTTGTGGAGGATGACAGGGAATGATACGATAAGATTACATTTTCACAATGATGACCAAAACTTTACTGGAGAAAATGCTTTTTAATAGATTGAGGAGAAGTTAAAGTTGGGAGCAGGAAGACCCATCAGAAGGCTGCTGCACTGATCTGAGGGTTTTACTCTATAGATTTGGTTACTGTAACAGAAACCAACATAACAGTGGCTCCCACAAAACTTTTTTACTCACTTAACAGTTTGGGCATGAGCAATCCAGGGCTGGTATAGCCATTCAAGGTCATGGACACTCAGGTGTTGCCCTTATGTGTACGATTAGGAAGTACCACGTATCTTATTACCACAATTTAGACCCACAACTATTGCCTAGATGTGAGGATAGCTAGGAAATGAAGATTTTATTCTTTGAGGTCATATGCCCAGGGAAAAAACAGGGGATTATTACCATGGGCAAAAGAAAGGATGAGTTTTTGTTTGTTTGTTTGTTTGTTTGTGGGACTACCAGAAGTTTCTATCATACTTAAAAAGGAAAAGACCTGAACTGAAGTTGTGGCAGTGAAAATGAAGGTGCCTGGAGAGGGGTTAGGGAGGTAGAGTGAACCGGACTCCACTGTGCTTTTGATGTGGGGGGTGAGAGATCACCTGAGGCCAGAGGTGATATGCAGGTTTCTGACTTGGGCATTTCTGCACCAGTTCAGCGTGTAGGGCACCAAGACACAATGTCTATTAGACTGCCTTTGGAATCATCAGCATCAACAGGGAAATTCAGACTATAAGAACAAGCCGGGCGTGGTGGCAATTGCCTACAGTCTCAGCTGCTGGGGAGGCTGAGGCAGGAGAATTGTTTAACCCTCAGAGTCTGAATTCAGCCTGGGCCACATACCGAGGCCCACACCTCTTTGCAGTTTTTTGGGCCGGAACTGGCTTTGTACCCACCACCTCCAGCATATGGGCTGGCGCCCTACTCCTTGAGCCACAGGCACCACCCCCCACATCTCTTA
Source organism: Arctocebus calabarensis (assembly GCA_963573935.1). Taxonomy (NCBI): domain Eukaryota; kingdom Metazoa; phylum Chordata; class Mammalia; order Primates; family Lorisidae; genus Arctocebus; species Arctocebus calabarensis. The sequence continues at coordinate 8,477 of CAUYON010168358.1, forward strand.
AAACTTAAAAAAAAAAAAAAAGCAAAGTATAAGATGTCACCTTAAGTATGAGAGAAAGAAGAAAAGGCTCCCAAGAGAAACCAAATGTTTCAAGACAAAAGTGGATAAGGGCTTTCTCAAGGACGGGGAAAAGAAGAAAGAACAATGAAGTAGGAAGAAAATGATGAGATGCAGAATCCTGGAAGCCAAGAGAAGAGAAGAGAAGAGAGCTTTTCAAGAAGGAACAACACAAATCATACAGGAACACTGTGAAAGATGCTCCTAGAAAAATTATGTGGATGGGCTTGGCGCCAGCCACATACACCAAGGCTAGCAGCTTCAAACCCAACCTGGTTCCGCTAAACAACAATAACAACCACAACAAAAAATAACTGGGTGTTGTGGCGGGTGCCTGTAGTCCCAGCTACTTGGGAGGCTGAGGCAAGAGAATCACTTAAGCCCAGGAGTTGGAGGTTGCTGTGAGCTGTGACACCAAGGCACCCTACGGAAGGCGACATAATGAGACTGTGTCTCGGAAAAAAAAAAATTATATGAGTGCTAAACATTTCTAATGGTCAGGGAACCTAAATGTTGGAAGGAATAAAATTAAATAATTCAGACACTTAGCACATAGTAAATGCTCAATGAGGATTCGCTATTTCTTTTTTCCATTTTTTTTTAAATTTTGTATTCAATTGTTTTTAGTTTGAAGTTTTTTAATTCTCTTTTTTAAAATTTCATTTATATATATGTTTTTATGGAAACAGAGTCTCACTTTGTGGCCCTCAGTAGAGTGCAGTGGCATCATAGCTCACAGCAACCTCCAACTCCTGGGCTCAAGCAATTCTCTTGCCTCAGCCTCCCCAGAAGCTGGAACTACAGGAGCCCACCACAACACCTGGCTCCTTTTTTTGTAGATACAGGGTCTCACTCTGGCTCAGGCTGGTCTCAAACCCCTGAGCTCAGGGCAATCCACCCGCCTCTGCCTCCCAAAGTGCTAGGATTAGAGGGTGAGCCACCACACCTGGCCAAGAATAGCTATTCCTGCTGCTATTTTTATGAGCAGGAGTTTTCTCAAATCCATTCCATAACTACCTATTCTTTTTTCCCCCTTATTCCCAATGGCCTTTAATTCAAAATATTCTTTATACCAAGTAGTCGTATTTTGGGGTAAACTTTCCTTAGCTCCTTCATTCTCCCTGTCTGGAACTTCCCTAAAAGTTCCACACATTAAAAGCTGGTTGGTAGCCATAGACAGAAAGATTGGGTTAGTAGTCAGTAATGAGATCTGAAAGGAAAGACAAGAACATAAATGAGAACGAGAATAAATAAGATCTAAGCACATTTCTCCAAAGCCCATTAAACCAGTCTCCCATTTTTGGAAATATGTCTTCATTGATCTAATGGGGCATATTTGTCTTGTTAGAGCTACCGATTCTCTTCACTTTTATTCTGTATGCCTTCCTTCCTCTGGCTTTCCTGTTTTCTTTCTTTCTCTTTCTTTTTTAGAGATAGAGTCTGGCTATGTTGCCCAGGCTGGACTTAACTCCTGGACTCAAGCAATTCCCCTGCATCATCCTCCTGAAGAGCTGGTACTACAGATGTGCACCACCCTTCCTAGTCCATGGACGCCATCCTTCTCTTTTCTGGTCGATGGCTGCTGTGTTCCATTCTTTTTTGTGACTTCGATGCAGCAAGTTATAACACTTTGCTTCTCTGAGCCTCAGTTTCCTTGCCTGTAAAACAGAAAGAGTAATATCTACCTTGTTGAGTAATTGTGAGGATCAAATTAAATGTGTGTGTAGTAAAGTGGGTTTTTTTTTGTTCTTTTAAAAATGTTTTTTTGAGACAGAGTCTCACTATGTCACCCTTGATAGGGTGCTATGGTGTCACAGCTCACAGCAACCTCAAATGCTTGGGCTTAAGTGATTCTCTTGCCTCAGTCTCCCGAGTAGCTGGGACTACAGGTGCCCACCACAACATCTGGCTATTTTTTGTTGTAGTTATCATTGTTGTTTAGCAGCCCCAGGCTGGTTCAAACCTGCCACCCTTGGTGTATGTATGTGGCTGGCACCTTAACTACTGTGTTACCAGCACTGAGTCACAAAACACTTTCTATAGTGCCTGGCAGGTGGGCCCTCAACAGGTGGAAGACACTATTGTTAATAGTTTAAGGGAAGCAATTAATGAATGGTTTTTATAAATATCTCTAAATCTAACCCCAATATAGGCAAAATGCAGTGAGCTTGTATTTTGCAACATTAATTATAAGAGTGGAAAAGTTTAAGCAGTCTAAATGTACAACAAAATGATTCACTTTGACGTGTATAAAAATAATGTTTTATGTTATGGCTTTTGAAGTTTTTTTTTTTTTTTTTGAGACAGAGTCTCACTTTGTCATCTGCATTAGAGTGCTGTGGTGACACAGCTCACAACAACCTCCAGCTCCTGGGCCTAGGTGATTCTCTTGTCTCAGCCTCCTGAGTAGCTGGGACTACAGGTGCCTGCCACAATACCTAACTATTTTTTGTTGCAGTTTGGCCGGGGCTGGGTTCGAACCTGCCAACCTCAGTATGTGGAGCTGGTGCCCTATTCACTGAGCCACAGGTGCCACTGTTGAAGTTTTAATATTATAATAATATCACTCTTATTTATTTGCATTCTGATAGCAGTCTATCTTGATCAGAAAAGGTCAGAATTGGGCGGTGCCTGTGGCTCAAAGGAGTAGGGCGCCAGCCCCATATGCTGGAAGTGGCGGGTTCAAACCCAGCCCCAGCCAAAAACTACACAAAAAGAGAGAAGAAAAGGTCAGAATTACAGGGAGTGGGCTATAACCCAACTATAGCACAAGAATATGGGGAAAGGGGCAAGGGTAGGGAGGGGAGGGGAAAGGATGAGTGGAGGGAGGGCGATTGGTGGGACCACACCTACCTGCATCTTAGAAGGGTACAGGAGAAACTTACTAAATGCAGAATACAAATGTCTTCATACAATAACTAAGAAAATGCCAGGAAGGCTACGTTAATCAGTTTGATGCAAATATGTCAGATTGTATATGAAGCCAGTGCATTGTACCCTATGATCGCACTAATGTACACAGCTATGATTTAATTAAACAAAAAAAAGAATTACAGGGAGTGCCATGATTAATACAACTGAGGTGTGTCTCACGTAGAAAGGTCTTGCTGCTTCTTAGCAAAAATTTGGGAGCCTTGTCAGCTGATTATTGCGTCGTAGCTGCCTATTAGTTCTTGTAAACTGCTCCGGACCCTTTAAACATATTTTCCCTGCGACAGCTGACCCTGCAGTCTCGTCAGTCGTGGGTAGTGGGGATGGGGGGACGCCACAGGAGGAAATGAGCTTCCTTCCTGGTCCGTGTGCCCCTTGGGCAGCCCCCTCCCCCCGCACTTGCAGCTTCTCCAGGGCCTGCCCTTCTGTGCACAGCGGCCGGAGGCACCCAGCCGTCCCCACCGTCCCCACCGTCCCCCAGCAGCCCCTTGGGTGGAGCGATTCTGGTGCACCGTTTTCCTGGTGACCCAGAAGATGAATCCAGGGAGTTTCCAGGTGCTCCGCACGGGCGCAGCGCCACAGTGGGGTATCTCATCCAGGGACCACCCTGCTGCCCCTCCAAGAAGACTCAGATCTGAGCTCTGTGGGACGGGACCAGTTGTCCCCGAAGTGCCATCTCAGCCCCAGCGGGGGCTCCTTTTATCTGCTATTTCTGTATTCTTTAGAAGCCCCTTTACCTCTTACTAGCCCCTTGATTCTGTCCCCTTTGAGTCAGCTTTGTATTGACCTTGTTCTCCTCAAACCACCCTGCGGTTCTTCTCTCCTGATTGGACCCAGACGGATACGCCGCAGCTCCAGGCGACGCTGCCTTGTGCAGGGAGAACCACTGACGGAAGCGAGAAGGGGCAAGGCTCCTGGAATGTGCCGCTGACGGCTCCAAAACGTGCAGCTCTGTGCTGTTGAGCTGGAGGACTGTGTTGGAGGAGCTGCCAGCTGGGGCTGACAAGTAGTAATGGCACCCAGATATTCAGAGAATAGTGAACACTGAGGCTGACCAGCAAGCGTGTCCGTTCTGCTTCGTGCTGACCTCTAAATCACCTTCAAGGATTTCCATGGTATTTTAAAACTGGTAACAAGGCCAACCAACTCAAAGTGGCTTTCTACTCTGTGCCTTTAAAGTAGTTTCTATTTTAAATTACAAACCAACTTTATGGTCACCCTGTACATAGTGTCTCTGAAAACTAGGAATTAATTTGTTCCTGGATCCCAGGTAATAACCAATCTCAATCCTCTTTCATAATAGAAATGCAAGTGCCATTTCAGATTGCATCCAATGTTCTAGGAGTTATGTGTCTACTGGACTGCAGATTTTTTCCAGGGTAGGTTGACCAGGAAGTGATTCAGACAGAGTCAGAGTCTTAAGTCTGGAAAAGGTACATGAGAAAATGTGATTAAGAAGATGTGAATGACAAGCATGCTGGTTCAGGCCTGTAAACCCAGCACACAGGGAGTTTGAGACCAGCCTGGGAAACGCAGTGAAACCCTGTCTCTAAAAATGCATTTTTTAAATTAGCTAGGCATGGTGGTGGGTACTTGTCGTCCTAGCTACTTGGGAGACTGAGGCGGGAGGATGCTTCAGTCCAGGAGGCTCTATTAAGCTGTGATTGTGCCACTGCTATCCAGCCCTGGGCAACAGAGCAAGACTCTGTCTCTAACAACAGAAAAGCGTGGGATTTTCTAGAGGCAGTGACCCCCACACGCAAATCTCCACCATTATTTAGTGAATAGAATTAGCCTTCCCCCTCTCTTTCTCTCTGTATCCAAATCCATGCTTTCTAAGAGTTTCTCCACTTCATGTATTCTAACCAAATTTTGTTGGTTCTTTTTTTTTTCCCCTCTGGTGGGGGCGGGGAGAGGGATTCCATAAAAGAACTTATGAGATTTTTCCCCGGGCCTTTCCTCTAAGGATAACCCTATCTACATGAGGTGCGTTGATCAGTTTGGAGTTGGCCATGCTATTTTTTTGTGCAGTTGAAAATTGGATTTAACAGTATGCATTGTTTTGTGTTCTCTGGCATGGACTCCTTCTGATATCATCACATTTATTTTCTTTGGAGAAACCTTCCCCTCAATTTCAAGCCATGTAGTGGGGGACCTGTCCTATTCCTAGTTCTAGGAATTATTTGAGAAGACCTGGCCAATCAGAGTGTCAGGGTCTCCCACACACACCCTGACCCTGTCACAGTGATTGATGATTGGTTCAAGGTGGGAGGGTCACATGATCCAGTGCAGACCAATGAATATCAAGATCAACATTTCCTGGAGCAGTTGGGAAAAATGCTCTTCCACTATATTTGCTGAGCCCCAGGCTGTAGCCCAAAGCTGCTGGTGGGCATCTTGCCTGCCTGCGGATGAAGCTGACACAGAGGAAGCAGAGTGACCATCTAATGGAATAGCCACTAGCCACATGTGTCTATGGAGCACTGGAAATGTGTCTAGCCTAAATTGAAATGTGCTATAGCGTAAAATCATACTGGGTTTCCAATATTTAATATAAATAAAAGAATGCAAAATTTACCATTAATAACTTTTGTATTAATTACACATTGGAATGATATTTGGGTTATAGTGGATAAATAAAATAAATTAGTAAAATCAAATCTTACCTTTTTATCCTTTTTTCATGTGGCTGACCAAATATTTAAAATTACACATGTGGTTCACATTTATGGCTGACATTGTACTTATACTGAATAGCATTGGTTTGAGTGCTTGGAGCCAGCTATGCCTAAAGTTATGTGTATAACTCAGGATTAATATCAGCCAGTAAATTTGTGTTTTAAGCCATTTCAATTTGAGGTTTTGGTGCTTTCCACTAACAGAGTTCTAATTAAGGTAATAGCTAAATTAACTATTGTAGCATGCTGTCTCATAAGTTTTCAGCCATCGATTTATGTGTATGAAGGCTTGCATTGTGGATGAGCACTTTCATTCAAAATAAATCTCTCTCTGGCTCAGGACTTGTTCCTTACATGAATCCTCCTAATAGCATGGAGTTCTTATAATCTACAAACTTCTCATCAATGCTTTGCAAAAAACTCACTGTTTTCACTTGTCAGCCCAAGATCATTGTTTCAGTTTTCATTCTTTACTTCTAGTTTTATTTGTGTTGTCGATGGGTAGATTCAGTTAAAGAATGATATGAACTGTGACAGCACCAACAGAGAAAAGGAAGCATCTTATCCACTTTAGACATAATAAGTCTACAGAGAAAATACATTAAATATAAATTCTCCAGGACATCAAAGAAAATGTAAAAGAGTATCCTCATAACAAATATTTAATAACATAAATTGTATCAATTTATGTTACTTTTCTAGTAGAATTATGGTCACATAATTCTAAACTGATATAGATGTTTTTTATTTATTTGAAGTAAACATGAAAATAAACCCAGTGAACTTTGGCAAGCATGCCATCAGAAAAATAATAGAAACAAATCTGGATTTCCTAATAAATCTGTTATCTAGCCACAGAACACGTTACACCTTTGCCAATGGTGAACTGAAATCAGCAGAGATGGGCAAGGATGATAAAATTGTGCTCAGAAAGATGTCTAAGAGGGGCAGAAAACAAAATCAAATATCTGATGTTGACTCACAGACAATTCCATACGTGGAACATTAACTTTAAAAATAAGGGCACTGGCCAGGCAAGGTGCTTCACACCTATAACCCCAGGGAGGCTGAGGGGGTGGATTACTTGAGTTCAGGAGTTGGAAAACAGCCTGAGCAAGAGGGAGACCCTGTTTCTACTAACAATACAAAAACTAGCTGAGCATGGTGGTGCACATCTGTAGTCCCAGCTATATGGGAGCTCAGGCAAGAGGGTCTCTTGAACCCAAGAGTTTTAGGAGGCTGCTATGAGCTATGACATCATGGCACTCCACCCAGAGTGACAGTGTAACTCTGTCTCAAAAAAAAAAAAAATGAGGCTCAGGCCCTGTAGCTCAGTGAGTAGGGTGCCAGCCACATACACCAAGGCTGGAGGGTTTGAGCTGCCTGGGCCTGCTAAACAACAATGACAACTGCAACCAAAAAATAGCCGGGCATTGTAACGTGCACCTGTGGTCCCAGCTACTCGGGAGGCTGAGGCAAGAGGATCACTTAAGCCCAAGAGTTTGAGGTTGTTGGGACCTGTGACACCACGGCTCTCTACTGAGGGTGATGTAGTGAGACTCTATTTCAAAAAAATAAATAAGTAAATAAATGAGGGGGCACAAAAATCTACAAAAGTAAAAAGCCTGATCTGTTATTTCCCATTATTCCTCATCATGCCTGACTTACAGAAAGACCTTATTATTAGCAAAGTTTCCCTGTAGGATAATCAAAATAATAATAAAGTGAAAGTAATCACTTTCATTTCAGTTGTCCTCTTCATCTTCCCTGAATTCTATGGAAATTATTGAGTGCCCAAGTTATGAGACATGTAATGTTTTACACATGGACGTATGTTTTAGTTAACTGGCAATTATTTGTAAAGTGTAGTGTTCTCTCTTCAAAAAGTTGATCTTTCATGAGCGATACTATTCTATCCTAGAGCTGGTTACCTGCAATCACTGCTGGTCTTACTGCTTCTATTACTGCCAATACCGTTCCTGCCACTTATCACTTATTAAAAGCCAGGCTTTGTGTTTGGTATTTACATATGACGCCTTTTCACCTTTGAAATAGCACTAGACATATTATCTCCAGGTACCAAAGAAGAAAAGATGTTATTTGAGGCAATGTGACTTAACCAAGGCTACACAGCCAGGATTCAAAATCTAGGTCTGCTAGAACAGCTTAGGTTCTTTCCACTGAGATGTATGTTTTCCTTTACTTAAGTGTTGGGGCAACTTTACTTAATTTGAGGAGTGAATAAGTAGCACCCTTTCCTTCATTTGATTTATGAATCAATTAGAAAACAAAACATAAAAGTAAGGCAGATGGGAGACAAATAAAACCAACCTTGTTATGGATAAAGGTTAGATTGGAGGGCTGAAGTCTGAGCTGGTGGGCTCCGTAATAGTGAGTCCAGAATGATTCAGAGGCACCTACCCAGTTGCAGGCAGCGCTGGAACTGGGAGGCCCTTCCTCATCCCCCACATGGCAACGCTGGTCCCTACAGGAGCAGAAAGACAAACCAGGGCTTCCTCTCTTCACCTATATTTAGAGAGAAAGAAACTAAGCTGCTCATGCCCACTTGGTTTTTCCAAATTCACGGATCGCCCCAGGGTGGAGTGAGTGTGGTGTGGGCAGATGAGGTCGCTACCTTAATAAATGCCCTAGTGAGCCCCTGTCCTCATCAAGGAGGGAACCAGCAGATGAGGTCGCTACCTTAATAAATGCCCTAGTGAGCCCCTGTCCTCATCAGGGAGGGAGCCAGCAGATGAGGTCACTACCTTAACAAATGCCCTAGTGAGCCCCTGTCCACTGGAGCCACATCAGGAGCAGGCAAGTGTCTTCAGGGGCACTAATAGCATATTTGCAGGTGAAATACATCTATTTGTCTACCTAGAAGGTCTCAATTGATTCATTTATTCACTTTTTTTTTTTTTTTTTTCAGTTTTTGGCTGGGGCAACCCACCACCTCCGGCATATGGGGCCGACACCTACTCCTTTGAGCCACAGGCACCGCCCTTCTATTGCACTTTCTAATATTCCTGATAGCAATTTATTTTTTCCATTGCCTTATAAAGTTCAAGGAATCACCCTGACTATACTCAGAGTTTTAATAGATCATCATTTATCATTACAAAGCAATGATACTGAGCACCTACCTGTATGTGACCTTGGAATGGATCCTTTAATCTGCTATCGTACCACTGCTATGATTTCAAGAGAGGACATTTACTTTATTACAAAACGTGAGAGCAGAGATGAGCTCGATGCCAATGAAAGGCCTTTATCTTTTCCAAAACGGCTCCCGAGTTTAGTGCCTGGCACACCGAGGGTCTCAATCAAGATCTGTTGGATAAATTCTTATGCTTTCTCCAAATGACAGGTTTACTCTGGCAGTCGAGAGCCAAGTTAGTGTTTACAGGAGGGTCTTCCCATTTACAAAGGAATATTGACCTTTTGAAACGGAAGCCCTTCAGTGCTGTACGGATAACGCAGAGAGAAGGGAGCCCCAAAGGAAGAGAGGCTTCCCAGATGGGTACTTGCCAGCTTCCCCTCGCCGAACCCTGCACACAGCTCCCCCCTTTCCTCCCTTTTTATTCTTCTTCTCCTCCTTCTCTCCCTCACCAAGAGGGGACCCAGTGTCCTGCAGGGACAACTAGGCCAGTGTAGATGGTCACACCGCCAGCAGGGGTTGGAGCGGACTGGGAACCCCAAGGCTGAGACTGAGTTTGAAACCAGCTGTGATATGGGCACAGCTGAGGACACACCTTGCTCACTAAAGAGAGATGCAGAATCACTTTCATGGCCATAGGGGCTCCTACAAGGACCACAGGCAAAATCAGCAACCAGGCAAACTTGGGTGGCTGTCTGCCTCTCACTCCCGCTCCTCTGGGATTCATGGTCTTCGTTCTGCTGTTCTCCCATCCACACTCATTCTTCTCTGGCTGCCTGTCCTAAAGCACCAGGTTGTAAAGTCCTCCCTCCTTCCAACTTACTGCAATGTCACTCAATGTAATTAGGTAGAAAATGTAGGAATAGGCCAGGTGCAGGGGCTCACACCTGTAGTCTTGGCACTTGAGACTAGCCTGAGCAGGAAGGGGACCCCATCTCTACTAAAAATAGAAAATCTAGCTGGGTGTTGTGAGTGTCTGTAGTCACAGCTATTCAGGAGGCTGAGGCAAGGGGATCGCTTGAGCCCAGGAGTTTGAGGTTGCTGTGAGCTATGACACCGTAGCACTTTAGCCTGGGAGAGAGAGTGAGACTCGGTCTCAAAAAAAAAAAAAAAAAAGTAGGAATATATACTACCTAGTTTAAGCAAAATAGGAATTTATTAAAAGACCAAGCACAATGGCTCATGCCTGTAATTCCAGTGCTCTGGGAGGCTCAGGTGGGTGGATAACTTGAGGCCAGGAGTTCAAAACCAGCCCCGGCAACATAGCAACACTCTGTCATTAAAAACAAAACAAAACAAAATACCATGTGCAGTGGCACTCTAGAAGGCCAAGGCAAATGGATTACTTGAGCAAGAGCAAGACCCTATCTCTACCAAAAAGAAACCAAACAAAAAACTAGCCGGGTGTCGTGGCAGGCACCTGTAGTCCTACCTACTCAGGAGGCTGAGACAAGAGGATCTCCTGAGCCCAAGAGTTTGAGGTCGCTGTGTACTATGATGGCATGAGACTCTACCCAGGACAATAAAGTGAGGCTCTGTTCAAAAAAAAAAAAAAATTCTAAATAATTAATGGGTATGGTGGCAAGTTCCTATAGTCTTAGCTACTCCAGAGGCTGAGGAAGGAGAATTACTGGAACTCAAAGAATTTGAGGCCACAGTGAGCTATGATCTTATCACTTCACTCCAGCCTGGGCGACACAGGGAGATTTGGTCTCTAAACTTAAAAAAAAAGAAAAGAAAAAAAGACATTAAGAAGTTCACAGAATTTCCTGGCAGGTGAAACAAGCAGGCTTAGAAGAGCAGTGTCCCAGTCGCATGACAGAACTCCACCTGGAGACATCCCTGCCCCCACTACCGACTCCAGTGCAGGACATGGGCCTTGCAGCAGAACCTCTGTCACCGTCCCCTGGGATCTGGATGTACTCGCCTCATTCTTGCTCATCTGTGCACCACCTGCTTCTTTATCTCTCCGGTTTCCAATTCAAAATCTGGTGTAGGGCTGCGCGCAGAGGCTCACTCCAATAATCTCAGTGCTTCAGGAGGCCAAGACAGGAGGATTGGTTGAGCCCAGGAGTTTGAGACAAGCTCTTAAGCAACACAGTGAGACCCTGTTTCTACAAAAAAAGAAAGAAAGAAAGAAAGAAAAAGCATAAAAAAGTTTAGTGCAAATGTATCTCTCTAACCTTAAGAGAGTCAGAGAAAACAAGATTTGGCTTCTATTCAATAGAGCAGAGAAATTACCAAATATTCAAAAATGCTGGGAGGCAAATAGAATAACAAAAGTGTGCTACTCTACCCCAGTTAATCACTCAACTTCTACTGATTGCAGCCAGGTATTCAGCAAATTAGAGTATTTCTCACTAAAGTAGGGATGACCCATAGTTTCAACTCTTCTTTGAAAGTTGACACTTTAAAAGAGGAGCTTATTAATCCAAATGAACCTCCATTGTTGAAATATTTATACAGTGGAAAATATTTTTAAAATAGGAGAACTTTAAAAATTTCTTTTATTTCTTTTTGTGTGTATGATAGTTTCTTTTAAAAATAAACCACTTTATTAGAAGTAGGCATTGTCAGTGTTCCAAGTCAAATCTTTCCCATTGGAGCATTTGCCCCTTTAAGTTTTTGGCAGCTTTTAGAGAGGGCTACTTTTTCATTGCCAGCCCAGCATTCTATTATATGGAATTTACTATCTTCATAGAATAAAAAGTGATGTTAGAAGTGTGAAGTAAGTATTCTTTTTGTAATCTGAGCTTTTTCTTTCTGCATTTTCCACTTGGAATGGAGTCAGGATAAAATAGTAAAAACTTACTAAACTTTGTGTTTTACTTAGAAAAAACCCATCCTTGAGGTATGATTGACATATGAAAACTTCATTCAATATACATTTTATTAAGCTTACAATTTGCTAGATGTTAAGGAGATCTAGTCCATACTCTAAAAATTCAATAATCTCACTGGAGATAGAGATAAGTTAATAAATTCAAACCAACACAATAAATGCAGAAAATAGCAATATATATTTATATACATACGTGCATATATATACAGGTATTATGAGACATATACATAGGGTATTATGTATATGTGTACATTTTATATATATAGTATTCCTATAACATATACATTTAGAAATATACATTCCCAAAATATATATACTGTATATGTAAAGTATTTTTATGTATTTGGTGGGGGGAATCCAGTTAGGAATATTTCTTGGAGAACAGCCTAAACAGAAATATTACAGAGAGATAATCTGGTGCTGAAGGAGGGCCGAGTGTGTGTATTGGAGGGAACCTCATGTAATCTGTCTTCCCTAGAGGAAAAACTAGCAGGCAAGCAGGGGAGGAAGAGGAAGTGGCAGAGACGTAGGTTGAAGGGAGAGAAAAAATCACCTTCATATTCTATTTTAAGGCGATTAGACTATATATTTTTTAAATGAGGCAGAGTCTCACTTTGTTACCCTGGGTAGGGTGCCATGGCATCATAGCTCACAGCAACCTCCAACTCTTGGGCTCAAGCAATTCTCTTGCCTCAGTCTCCCTAGTAGCTGGGACTACAGGAGCCCACCACAACACCAGCTATTTTTCTTTTTTATTTGTTTGTTTAGCAGGCCCAGGCTGGGTTCAAACCCATCAGCCCTGGAGCATGTGGTTGACGCTCTAACCACTGAGCTATGGGCACCCAACCTAGACTTTATCTTGTAGTTAATGAAAAGGCATTAAAAATTCAAGCAGAGGGGCTCGGCGCCTGTGGCTCAGCGGGCTAAGGCGCCAGCCATGTAAACCTGAGCTGGCAGGTTTGAATCCAGCCTGGGCCCGCCAAACAACAATGACGGCTGCAACCCAAACAAAAATAGCCGGGCGTTGTGGCGGGCGCCTCTAGTCCCAGCTACTTGGGAGGCAGAGGCAGGAGACTCGCTTAAGCCCAGGAATTGGAGGTTGCGGTGAGCTGTAATGCCACGACACTCTCCCCAGGGCGACAGCTTGAGGCTCTGTCTCAAAAAAAAAAAAAAAAAACTTCAAGCAGAGGGGCTCGGCGCTTGTGCTCAACAGGCTAAGGGGCCAGCCACGTACACCTGAGCTGGCGGGTTCGAATCCAGCCCAAGCCCACCAAACAACAATGGCGGCTGCAACCAAAAAAAAAAAAAAAAAAAAAAGGCTAGGTGTTGTGGAGGGTGCCTGTAGCAGAGGCAGGAGACTCGCTTAAGCCCAGGAATTGGAGGTTGCGGTGTGCTGTGATGCCACAGCACTCTATCCAGGGTGACAGCTTGAGGCTCTGTCTCAAAAAAAAAAAAAGTATAGGAAATGACTACAATGAGTACTGCTATTCACCCAGCTGAATCAAGAAAATAAAAAAGACTGATTGTTTCATTTCCTCCATTCTTTTCTTCAGATGCTCCACCATTCTCTTGCTCCCTTTCTCC